>VZTB01015782.1:838761-902830 GCA_013397245.1 Thryothorus ludovicianus
CGCCCCCAGCCCACCCCGCCGGACCCGGGCAGGGCGCGGCCCCTCCGCCCTCCCCGCCAGCCCCAGCCCCGGGGGTCCCGGGTCTTGGGGGGCCCGTTCCCGTCGGGTCCCTGTCGGTCCTGCTGGTCCCGGCAGCAGCGAAGGGCGGTAGCCCGGCTCTGGCCCCTTTGTTCGAGGGAGGCTGCTGGGTAGGGTGGGCGAAAAATCCCAGTGAGGGTGTGGAAGGACAGGGAGAACAGTCGTGGGGTCGGGCTGCTCAAAGCGTCCAGACCCTAACACCCCTTGGGGTTGGTTTTTGTTGGTTCGGGGTCTTTTTTTGTTTGTTTGTTTTTTGGGTTTTTTTTAAAGAGGAATAAGGCTGGACCTGCATTTGACGCATTCAGATTCAAGTTTTCACAATCATTCACCGTTAATGTCGTGCACACGCGAATTCCACAAAATAAGGATGAAGCGCTCCCAACACAATTATTGTCCTACCCAAGAAGCAAATCCTGTGCAAATTTTCATTTGCGCAGGTTCTTGTTACCACTCTTCATCGCATTGCGCGAAGTTACACCAAACCCTCCTGGCACCGGCTGAAACCGACGCCTTACACCGAAGCATTTATCTGAATGCTGATGTTCCGTTCCCAGGGAACAATTGGTGTGGGTTGAAAGCATTCTAACCCGGCTGTGGCACCCTTGGGAACAAGGCATGAGACAGCTGTAGATGCAAGTAGAGGAGGGAAGTGAGGGCTGTGGGAGCCTGGCCAGCCCTGCAGTGCCGAGCACGCCGTCCCCTCCCCACTGCAGCAATCCGGTAATCAGTATTGATAATTTGTAGTCGGTCGGGGATTTAGCGCTGCAGAAGGCCTGTTAGGAATTCTGTCACAAGGGAAGGAAAGGCTCCTCAGCCTGGTGTTAATGACCTCGCAGCACACAAATATAACGATTTCTGCGGCAGGAGTGGTGCCGGGAATCATTAGATTTACCCAGAGACAGAGGGACTGTGTGGCGCCAGTTTGTCTGTTAATCCCTGGTTAACGAGACACCTTACACCAGCAATAAAAAGGCGTGCAGCCACCTAGCTCCAGTTTCCAAAAATATTAATTACAACAGCATTCAATTAAAAAATTAAAATTACTTTATTAAAAGCATCTTCCGTCTTTAAACTCACAAAGCTTAAAGGATTCTTCTCACTATTTCTTTAAACTATAGTATTCCTTGTTATAGTTAAAAATAGACAAAATTTGTATCTAGAGAGCCTATTAGAATAAACCCCTTAATTTCAAGAGTTACAGCAAAGCAACAAATTATATTTTCATGTGGAAAAATAGATGCATTCTCAGTTATGCACATTTCCAATTAGGGCTAAATGAGCTACATTTGTTGTGTACTCAAACTTTACCCCGTAGAACACTGAAAAAACTACAAAATGCCTGAATTTTTTCCCCTGTTGAGGACCAGGTTTTGCAAAGTGGCAATAAAGGCTAGGTCCTGCTACCACTGGAGCCAGCAAAACATTTCTAATCGTCTTAACCCTGCCCACTATTATGTTTCTGGCCCTGGTCCAGCAAGACAATCAGGTGTCTGAGCATGTGAGTAGTCCTACTGGCTTTGGACAAAACTCTTCACATAACTCAGGTTAGGCAGGTGCTAAACACCTTGAACAAGCCTGTGTTTATATTCTGCCACAGAAAGCAAAATTAAGCCTAATTTTCTATTAGGTTGTGTAAAATAAAAGGTTTTCAGGGAAAGCTCCTTTTACTTACATAGAAATTTCAACAGCTGCAAGAACTGGAGATAATTACACTCTGAATGCCCACAAGATTCTTCTTTCTGTTTAGTTTATGTGGTATATGAATGATACATGCCACACAAGCATCTTTGTTTGGGTTTTTTTCTAAGTGCATCTTTTTTTGAAATTCTGTGTAACACAACTGTACAGAAATTCTGGGGGCATTTAAACTCCATCCTCCCCCTGACACCATCTTCCACAAGAAATATGTATTGGATAGGGGGAGTCCTTCATGCCTTAAGCTCCCAAACAAACAGGATGTGTATTACATAAATCAGGGCCTTTGCAGAGAGGGTCACTACAGGCCAATCAGGCCATATATCTGGTTTAAGAAACTTATTTAGTGCAAGATACATAAATAGCAGTGCGAAGGTGAAGCAGTCTGTGATGCCACTGGAACTAAAAAGGTGTTTTAAACCATTATTTTATTGTTTCATTGTGGTGTTCTACTTAAAGAGTATTTATCATTCCAACATCTTCAGACAACCATCATACAGAAAATCTCCATCCCAATTATGGTTCCTGTTCATTATATAGGAAGTTGTTTGACAGAAGTACATGGGCTATGTGTTAATAGTGTGTTGCAGAAGTGTTTTAGTGTCAACTCCTTTTGAGATAGTCAGGAACACTGTAAGGTGATAAATGGGTGGGATACATGAGGATTCCTATATGAGGATATAGAAATTCAGGCAGCCCCATGCTTCCTCTTTCACATATCTGAGTAAGATTGATTAAAGCTTTTGATTGATTGTAGAAATGCTTTAGAGTTGCTCTTCTACTTTGTCATTGGTGTTTTAGTTACAAGCTCAGACCTCAATGCTTAGCTTGATGGATGCAAGGCCACTGCTAAGCCTTGCCATTAACTGAGTACTACATAATAGTGTTATCTGGAATGTAGCATACATATGAAGTCATAAATAAGTGTTTGCTTGTTGAGTTTAACATGTTGGTTCCATTGTTTTAATAAGTAGCCTATTTTTACTGCAAAAGGGTAAGAAGTCTGCCTCTGATCTGCCACTGCCCTTAAACAATTGTTTGATCATCAACAATTGCACATGAGTAGTCATCTGGACATTAGTGGCAATGACAAGTCTCAAGTAAAACAACATATGGCTAAACGCCAGGCTGAATTTAGACTCAGCACACTTCCTTTCACATTATTCAGTTTTTAGCTGAAGGTTTTAACCTTCCCCCTTTATAAATAAATAAACACACGTCAGCTCTGAATTATTTCCAACTGTCAGAAAATTACATGTCTGTAAATAGGAAATTAAGAGAGGAATGAATATAGGCAAGAATCAGAAAGTTATTTATTGTATCATAATGTTGGCAGAAATGTGATTTGACTATTCCAAATATTTTTATGAACTAGGAGAAGAAATCATAGAATATGCTGACTTGAAAGAGACCCATCAGGGTCACTGAGTCCAACTCCTGGCCCTGCACAAGACCATCCCCAGGAATCACACCATGTGCCTGACAGCACTGTCCAAACGTTTTTTGAACGCTGTCAGGCTATGACCACTTCCCTGGGGAGCCTGTTCCAGTGCCCAACCACCCTCTGGGTGAAAAAACCTTTTCCTAATATCATTTTGGTGTGATAAGGAAACTAAAGTGGTAACATTTCAGTTAATTTCTCTTTTCTGAGAACTTTTATTCCTGAGCTAATATAAAAATGCTGGTAAGTAAAATTCATTAAAGAGTTGAGGTTAACATATATTCACATTCTTTTCTTGATGTTTAAAGACTATATGACTCTTCCTGCTATTGAGAATTAAGGCAGAAATAATTTTAATACCAGTCCATATGGCTAAGGATTTATATTGCCTCATATCAGTTCTTTACTTACTCTGTGAGGTGTGCAGGCAGGAGGGACGGAACGTCATCTATTCCATTTTCTTATGGAAGATATCCCATAACACACTGAGGAAACAAAAATAAAATTCAGCAGCTTGAGCACTTCCAAAATGTTCTCTCACCTCCACCTCCATTACCATCACCTCTTTGTCCCAATATAAGCTCTAGTTAGACTAAAAATTTCCCTGTTTAATAATGTATTCTTGCAATTCATTCACATAGATTTTGTGAATTTGAATTTTCTTTAATTGACTATTTAAGAGTGGAATTTTTTTTACTATTTTTATACAAATATACTATTTATACAAATGTACTATTAGTTCTACAATAGTACATTTTGCCAGATCACATTTTGCACATCTATTTCTCAATATATATACTGTGTAATCTAACCTTATGGTTAGATTATCTCAGGTGACATTTATATTAATTTATTTAGAAAATAATTCTCCATTTTCAAATTAATAGCATTAATTTGAAAGAGACCCTCATTACAAAAGAGAGATGGGGCACTCACATCCAGCAATATATTTAGATAGTGTTTTAGCCTTCAAAGACTATACAATATGAACTACTTAATTCTCCTAATTGCTTGCAGTGAGAAGTCAGCATTATTTTGTAGTCTAAAACACAGAGAGCAGAAGTTCCCATGACAGATCAGTCTGGGCAGTACTTAACCTGTGCAGCATTTTCATGTAGGTCTGATTTAACTACCTTATTAGTTCATAGGCAAGAGAAACAAAGGAGATACTCAGCACTCCTGACAAACAAGCCTTAGGAGTCCTAAAGCAGGTATCCAAAAATGGTGTCACCCCATATAATTTATACAATTGGATAACTGGCTCACTAAAAGCTTTGCTAAAGCTGGTACAGCACAAAAGCTGGACATAAGGGACTGGGGGTGGCATCTGGCCCTGTGACCAGTGGGCAATACCACCACTGGAAATGAATCCTCCAGCAGGCCTTCTCACAGGCTGGAGAGAGGGAGTGTAAATTTTCCTTCCAGCTTAGGTTATCAGACTTCAAAACCGTTTATCTTATCACTCTCAGTAGTTCTGTCCAAGAGGATGAGCAAATGGTACATCATGAAGCAGCAGCGCTTGCTTACCTCTGCAGTAACTACCTTCAAAAAAATCTGCTGTCAGTTCTCAATGCAAGTCATCTTGATAAACAAAAACTGTTGCCATCCTCAGGTGGCTTGCAGAGAACATGTCTTCCTCAGCATTTATCCATAAAATGGATGATAGATGAACCAACTTTGCAAACAAGTCTTGCCTCACTGGAGCCAATGGAATACAGACACTGGTGTCAGCACAATCAGCTGGCCTTTACCCATGGGGACACAGAAACTGGCAGCTGATTTGGAGGAATGGCTGCTATTCACAATTCTTTCTAGGCTACACACAACCCTCACACCATTCTATGGATGTAGTCTAAGGTGGTGTTGGTTTTCATTCAGTTTAAAAGTACTGCTGATCCCACTTGGAAGGGTGGGTCACTCAGGGAGTCTCAGCCAGCAATTCTACCTGGGACAGGCATCTCATTCCTGCAAGGTGCTGGGTACCCATGAGTGCAGTGCAGACACTATTCCTCCAGTACCTATTCCTCCAGCTGTTCAGCACTTTTCAAAAATGGACAAAAATTGCTTTGGAGACCTCAATCCACGTGGACGTGCATCCTGAGTCAAAAAAAAACTGGACTGATTCAGAAATGCTGGCTCCTGGGAACTTGAAACTTATGACATCATGTGTCTGACAAATAGCAGCATACAAAGCTGATCTGAAATTATTTCATTTTCTCTTCCCCTTATGTTTTTCTTTTTCCTGTCTGCTAATAAGTAATTTAACCAATGAAGTGAATTTAAGCTATTTCTGCCAGGATGTGCAGTTAAACCGGTGCACAGCATCTGCACAAAACATTAGTCTTTGCTGAGTATATTCAGAAATGTTATTTTTCTAAGTTATAGCTTCAAATCCAAGCAGTTCATAAATAAATTATGATTTATTCATTCATTCTCATACACAAAACCTATCACTGTTGTAGCAGTTATTGTGTGGAGAAGTTGTGATTCTTCACAGACACAATCACAAAATAGGATTGTTAGGGGTTTTCCCCAATTTTGCCCCAGGCAGGTGGTTTAGTTTAGAGAGGCGACTGAGGATAGGGTTAATGAAGCACCTGTGGTGAGCTAGAGGCACGGCTGTACCTCCACAGCACACAGGGAGAGGTCAGCACCTCTGGCTATGGTCAAGATCTGCCCAGAGTGAATGCACTCATAATTTGGTGACCCAGAGAAAAATGCGGGGAGGAATGGTCAGACTACAGCTGTCCCTTGGACACTTCACAGACAGCCTTAGAGGAGCCCTGGCTCAGTCTCTTCCGTTGTGGTGGATGGAGAAAAAGTTGTGGCAATGGGTGTGCTCCTGCCCCTGAGCCAAACAGCTGCTGGCTGGCCTCCAGGTGTGGTGCTGGGATGTGGTGGCCCTTGTCCCTGTGTGTCCTCCCTCCCCACAGAATTCCAGAGGCATCAAGTTGTGTCTTCTTTCCACTCTCCCATGGGAAGAACATCCTGCTAGGGAAAGGACAAGAGAGCACGCAGGAGGGAAGATGACATGCACCTAGGAGCTGCACATCCCAGGAGCATCACTAGATTTTTCATGATACGGCAAAATAGAAACAGTTGTGGAAGCAGGAAATGGAACCTGAGTTCCTTTGGGTGACGGTGCTTTGGCTTGAATGGAAATTCTGAGAGTTTGACCCCAGCCCTGGCATTTCCCAGTCAAAGGTGTTACTGTAGGCAGTTGCTCCCACGGGCAGGAATAAGACAAGCAGCAGCATTCCTCCTCAGCTGCATTTTAAAAGAAAGCTGTGGCTTGCTCCTCTGTTTATGAACAACCCTGTGCTACCTATATGTGCCACATGCCTCCAGGAAACAGGCTACACAGATTTCTTTAGAGAACTGCCTGTGAGCTGGAAGAACACACGATTCCCAATGTTAGTGGCTTAAACATTTCAAGCCTGAGCTATCCTTGCTTGTCCGAAGTTTAGCACCCTACAAAGCACACCAATTTATAGAGCACAAATTGTGTGTTTCTGGATTCTCATGGCTTCTGCTCAACTGTGTAGGAATTTCTGGGATCCGGATTTTTGATTTAGAAACCCGAGTTTTCCTAAGCATCATTTTAGGCACCTAGTTCCTTTATTGGATTTGCAGGTTAGTCATTTTATGACCTGACTTTCTTCTCTTTAAGACGGGGATAATCTTGGGTACTTACCTCAGAGCTGGGATGTGAGGTTATGTTCCACACTGCATGGAAACATTGTAACCATGCTCTGACGTTGTAGAAGTTGCCAAAATCCATACTGATCAGATTAAGAAGCAGAGCAACTTGCCTGCTAAAGCTGTATTAGCATTCTGTGCTATTGAGGTATTTTTTTATAATCCGTAGGGAATTTCCTAGGTAAAGAAAAAATAGCGATGTATTTTATGCTACCGAAGGCATAGAGTTCTACAAATTGAGAATTTACCCTAAGCTAAGGTACACTCTACCTGAAGGTAGATGGATTATCTTTTAATGCTTAAGGTTTTTACATTTAAATATATTCACTAGTCACTAAGTAGCTGTAACTTTTGATCTTGATGCTATTTTTGATGCTTTCAAAATTACTGAAAACACAAATTGTCCTTTTGGACTAAGATTTCTGATATATTCATGTTCAAATTCATCCTCTGGTTTTCAGTAGGATGACTGTGGATGTCATTTCATTGGCAGAGATCCTTGAAGTGACTAATATCATCACAGTTATTATTTTTTCTTTTTTGAAAGACTGTGGAGACCACAGCCATGTCAAAGATGTACAAAAAAAAATTTAGCAACATTGCTATATGGAAGTGTAGCAAAAATTACCTTTTTTGGTTTACTAGTATTTTTGTACTGCAAATCCTCCAGTTACCTGAATGGAGCTGTAAGAAATGTTGCATATACCAGGGGAATCTTAAAACAAATGCATGAATCAATATCCATAATTTTTCAAAGACATTTTTGGAAGTGAAATTCCCTTCTCTAACCCATTTTAGTAGTCTATTAACTATTCTGATACATTTGTTGCTTACTTTATTCATGTGAAAAGAAAGGGTAGCTGATGTGACCCAGGTCATGTTTGTATCTCTTGAATATATCTTCTATGTCTCCAGGTACTGGTGTTTATTAAGTAGATGTAATACAAAAATATGTTTCTTGATATCTTTTCTACGAGCTCAGATATTTTTTAATGCTGTCTAGACTGCAGTTAGGGGGCTTTCAATGTTATATGCTGTAGGTAGGAATGAAGCCCTAATTCCTGATTTTAAAACCTGAATGTTTAATATTTGTCAACAAACCACTTGTTCTCAAGGCAAATAACTTCTTGCTGGGAAATTATGTTTTAAGTCTAAATATCATCATTTTCCAAGTATAATATCAATAATGACTTCTTAAGAAAACTAATATTAAGGTATTTATTTTAAGCAGCATTGAAATTCAAGTTACTCCATTTTGAAGTGCATTCACTTTATTTTTGCAGAGAAACATTAAGAAAGGGAATATCTTACTTAGAGAATCATACTGCATTTGATTAACAGTGTAAAGTATTTCATCAACTTGATGTGAGAGGACTGAAAAACAGGAATAAATGTGACAGAGGTACTTTCAAGTCCTCTGCAAAAGTTTAATTATCAGTCTGCATAGTTTTCCAGTGCTGTTCTTGAGGTCTCACCTCTGTTGGCATCCTGGTTTTTGCACAAAGATGTAAATGGGTCTGTCAAGGGTAAAAATTACAATAGGAACAAATACTGAACCCATGCAGCAAAATGAAGGTATTAAGATGAGCAAACAGGTAATCTACAATATGAAGGTTGCAAAATTGTATTTAGTACACTTCTATGCAGTTACACAAATAGAATTTCCCAGATTAAAAAAAAAAATTAAGAAAAAGTACTGTGGGAACAGAATATTATATCAGATGGACCCCAGTCTGTCCCTGAACTACAGCTCTGCTATTTTTATAGTCTTTTAATGTCCTTTGCATGTAGGTGAAAGTCTGAGATAGAAGTTAGGAAAATTTCTACTTGAAATGACTCTCAATATTCTTATGAACAACAAGCTAAGCAGTTTTCCATCTATCCATCCTCATCACCTACTGATTTCCAGTCTCATCCATTTCCTTGGTACCCTTTCCCTGGTTTTCTCAGGTTAGTTTCATTATCCAGTCAGTCAAGTGTTACCCTCATTCTTGATCCAGTTTCAGTCATCCTATTCCCTGACTGACTTTATCCGTTTGGTTTTCCTTCTTTTTTTTTTTTTTTTTTAATTTGTCTGCTCTTGGCAATTACTTCCACGATGCAGATTCAGCTCTCATCTCTTCACACAGTCACTTCATTCCTCTAGTCCTTCACACTTCTGTGAGGCCAGAAGGGAAGGAGTTGAGATCACAAGATAGTTGTTTCCTCTTTTTTTTTCCAGTTTCCAGTGCTCCTCTGGTCCATAACATCACTCTCAGCCCGTGTAGAATCAGAATCCATCCAAAGTGGCTTGGGAGAAGCTGGCTGTAAAGCTTGGATTTGTATCTCTCAGACAAGGCTGAAGGCTGAAATCTGATATTTAACTGACTTATTCCATGGCTAGGCTTGGACAGATTTTTCAAATGAAGAATGATTCCCTGGCACAAAGCACTAGAACCTTTTAAACAAGTACAACAACCACTTAGTTTATCCACATGCATATATTTTTCCCTAGTCACCTTCACGGAAATAGTGAAATGTTTTTAGCCAAAAGCTTCTCCAAAATTCAGCAAGAAGCAGCCTTCCAGCTGAGAAAACTGTAGACCAAATTGTCGTTTAACAATGTGACGTTCAATAGAAGGACATATTTTCTAATGCAGTGGAAGAAGCAAGGCTGCACAAAGCAGGAAATAGCAATGCTGACAGTGTTGCACATTTAAGTGGCTAAGATGTGCAAAGGCCAGGAACACCAGTCTTGACAGGATTAGATACTAAACCAGTAGAAATCTGTGGGTGAAGTAGACCCATGTTGATTTATATTTCATGACCCTACTTTTCCCTCTTTAAATCTCTCAAAGCATCAGCTTAGGAGGAAACATCTCCTTTATTATTTTAAGAAATCATGTAAAAGCCAGCTACACTAAAAAAACAAGACAATTTTATTATTCAGAAAAAGAAACTTATTTTTATACTGGAAAAAGAACTTGATCATATAATGAAAGAGACAGAATAGGCTGTTACATATTGACATTTAGGGATATCTAATTCCTGCTACTTTTAGAACATACTAAAAATTCAATGGACAATCCAGTTCTTGAAGTTTGATAAGTGTGCTGTAAAGGACAGGCTGAACAACAAAGAAGTTCTGATTTGCCATTAATGACAGATTGTGGATGCTGGTGCACAGTGCCCTGAAAATCTCAGTATTGCCGGATCATTTTTTTTTATTCTAAATGAGACAAACACCCTTACACCAACAATCAGTGGAGCATCTCTGCAGGGGTCAGCTCCTCATGTGATTAATTTAGTAGCAAAGCAGTGTCTCTGAATTCATGAAGATTTTCTTCTAAGTGGAGGCTGGTATTGCAGAAAAAATAGAGAAACAGGCAGAGAGAGATAGCTGCAGAGAAAGAGATAGACTGACAGTGCAAATATACTCTAGAAACTGTCAGTAATATTTCAGGATGGAAAAAATACCACCAAATTGAAAAACAGTAAAAAAGAGGGAAGGAGAAGAAAAAGATAAAAAAGAGAGGCAGTCACATTCCCAAAAGTCCATATAAATTGTTATAGCATAGACATTTCTGCATTAATTTTACATCTTCAAAAATCAAAGAGCTTCAATTATGCAAATCTGAGCAAAGCTACTTAAAACACAGGTCACTTCACTGCAAGCAGTGGCTCTTGTTCTAGTTTTATTGTAGTATGAATTGTAATAAAAGTATCTCACCTCCAAATGTTCCCTCTCAGGCAATTTAATCAATTCTGAATAATACACTAATTTCTTTGTACCATCAGTATGGTTTCCAAGAAGAGGTGTCATTCTTTATCTTTTTTTTTTTTTTNATAATATTTATAATCTATGTCCAGCCATGACAGATTTTATATGCTGTTGAGAGGTATATTATTTTCATTATGGAAGTAATCAAATGTTTGTATATATGCATAAAGTCATGGCAGGATACAATAGCAGAAGTATAAATCTGGTAATTAGCGGTATTAACTGCATGGATTGTTTAGGTAAAGATATAGAAAACTCTGAAAGCCACAGAATGTCAGATGTATGTAACAAGGAAGGGTTTGGTTCTGTCACTTCATGAATTTGAACACCTAATACAGCGTCCCTTAAGCCACCTCACAGCCCAATTATCCCTCACCTTCCTGATAGGCCTCCACTGGACTTTCACCTGTTCCTCCATGTCACTCTGAAATTGAAGGATCCAAGACTGGATGGAGTGCCTCAGGTGCAGCTCCACATCACCAAACACCTTCAATCAATGGTGAACCCAACCCCTCCTGCTGATTCATGCACACCTCTGCTTCTTTCCTCTGTCTTCCAAAGAAATATTGAAGAAACAGCAAAAAAAATAACCAAACCCAAACTCTCCCTTTTGAGACTTTTGGAGCCAGCCTACACATGCTGAATTTATTTCTGCAAACTTTTTTTTTAAAAACACATTTCCCCAGTATCCATTCCTATTTTGGTTCTTACACTTCATCCTTCATCATTGACAGTTATGAGTTTAGGAACTCATCATCCGAAACCTCACTTGGGCATTTGTACTTTTTTTGGACTGTGGAGAAGACTAACAAAAAATTATCCTATCTCTTTCATTGTTGTAAAAATAGATTTCCACACTAGCCCCAGTTTCTAGATTTGGTGACCTGCCAAAAGACACTTCTCCTAGTCATTCTGCTGCCCACTTGTTAGCAGAAAACACCAAGTGAAAAGAGGAGTTTTACAGAATCTGCTTTGTATGCTTGGTGAGGGAGTTGCTGTCATTTTTGCTTACTCTATGCAGTGCTTTCAAAGTCCTTCAAAACCTGAAGACATTATTTTTTTAATCAAAGGATTTCTCCAAAGATAAACATGACTTTGATAGGCTTCCTCCATAGGGAGACTATTTTAAATTAGGGATTAAGTTTCTCTAAACCTAAAAATTTAGTCCTTTGTAATATCTCAAAATTCAATACAGCCCCTTACTCCCATATATACCCCACTGAGTAGACTTAAAATTGTATAAAAACATTTACATTCGGATAGTCTTTGTTATGAAAAAGGGGAATTAAGCCATACAACTTAAAGCATTAGAATAACACAATTTTCATTACCACGCCTCCTTGGGTTTAAAGCAAAATCTTCCACAATTATGAGTTATGTCGACAGGCAAAAATCTAATGTCAAACAGTTTTATATGGAAACTCAGAAGTTATTTACTAGGAGCTTATTTTGTTCTGGCATTCAAATTTAAAATACTACTGTTAATGAACACAATTGTAATGTGTGTCCCATTGTATTATTGGAAGGATTGGAAATCTTCCTTTGTAAGTAATCTACTTACATATGTTAATTGCAAATGTGTGCTGAAAACAAACTTTATAAAGAAAATGCCTTTATTCAAACTGACGAGACATTCTTATTTTAAAATGTCCCACAAAATTAAAATTCCATTCAAAACCCAGAAGTAAATTGGATTTTCCAGACTGCCTACTTTCATTCTCTTTTGCATTTTGACATTTAGTCAGTAGTCATGGCAGCCAGTAAGAATAATTGTGCAGCATAAAGATGCAGTTACACATATTTGGCTTTGGGTTAAATACATCAAATACGTGGGAATTGCTCAAAATCAACCAATAAACTTACACAAATAAAGCTATATATACTTTTTTATGTATAGACATATATATAAACTAACTAATTAATGGTTCTATGTGTTTGGTTTTCAGACTATAAAATGTTTTCTAGTCTATATGAAATTATTAGTTTTGAAAGATACTGTCTACAGCCCTCGCAGCAGTATATTTTCTCTTAAATGGATTCTCCTGATATTTTTGGTGTGAAAATAACTTCAATAGATTTTGCACTCAGTGCAATGACTCAACAAGAAAGGAATGCATTTAATTACTGGAATGCAAAGATTGAGAGTCCAACCCTACAAGAAATCGTAATTGCATTTATATCATATCATACAAAGGCAAATTTCTACTTAGCTGATTGCCTTGCTTCTTTTTTTTCTTTTTGTCCAGAGAAAAAAGAAAAAAAATGTCATCTTGCAATTTATTTGGCTTATTTTTCTGAAACTCAAGACACAACTAAGAAATATTTTGGCCTTCATCAGTTCAAAGCAAAATTTTGAACATACTGGAAGGCAATAAAGGTATCTGCACTTTGGAATGGCACAGGTTTATGAAGGTTGTGTTTAAAAATACCTATATGAGTAATAAAAATGTCATATTTTACATCAGAGATACAATTCTGTTAAAACCATGTGAATATCTGAGCCAGGAAAATGGCAAGAACCAGTCTGCTAATGGAACCTGTCACTGTAGCAGTCTATCTCTGTTCCCTTGATTGAGGTACTCCACAACAGCTGAATGATGAAAACAGGAAAAGTTGCATTCCTTACCCATTCTTTCTTAATTGCTCGCTTTTCCTGCACCATTTTGGGCCATTCCTTTTCTTGATGCTGTATCAATAGCTTGCTTTTAAAACATGTGGGCAGTTCTGCTAAAATTTGTTTTCTGGAGAAGCTCAGTATGAACAATTTGACAGTAATCTCAGCACAGAAGTGCGGGGAAGGATTTCATCAAACAGTACCAGGTACAAGTCCAGAAAGGCTCTGCTGTGTCCAGGTGAAAAGAAACAGTAGCAGAATTCCTGTTTCCATTGCAGACTGGCAATGTGCAAGGTTATGCTGTTAGTCTCCAAGCATGATAAAAACCAGATGGCGTGGAATAAAGTGACACTTGGTGTCAAGTGTCAGTGGGTGATGCATGGCCAGGTGAGGCACGACCAGGAAGTGTTCATCGAGCCAACATAAAGGGATAAGGGTGATGCAAATTTAAGTCAGTGGAAGCCTCTGAAGACATCATCAGGAGAAACTAAATAAATGCCACTGTTCCAAACACACATGGATGACAGTGATATTCAGATAAATAAAAGCAATACTGGCAGCCAGCTCTCTCACACCCTGCTCTAGTAACCCAGTCTTACTGTGCTGGAACAGAAACTGTAGCGTGATTCATACCTTAGGAAGATGCTGTTTGATCATAGTAGGCTGCATGACTAAACCATTGCCATTCCATTTCATCATATTTGATTTGCATCCTCCCTCAGGGGCTGTTTCACCAGCCAGCACCTGTATTGCCTGCAGCACTTCCAAAGAGGTGTCACTTAGACAGGATTCAGGAGAGCTCTGTTCCCCAGGAAGCTTTCCTACAGAATAGATCTGTGACCCAAGGCATTTTTTTTTCAAGTCTGGATCATTTTTTCCCCCAGCATCCCTTGCCACCCTTTCTCACACCACAGGCTCTTTGGCATAGGGTGTTTGCATCTGACAAATTTTTACAGAAAGTAGCACATATCTCAGCTGAGCCCCCACATACTCCCCCTGAAGTGATGAGGAGATGACCTGAAGAGCATACAGGGAGGTAGCAGCCATCCCTGATAGCCTAGTCCAGGGTGTTCTTCTGGGTTCTCTGCTTGAGGCATCAGAGGAGGTTGGAATGCTCAACACAAGGACTGGAAATTTCACTTCCCACCAGTGCTCAGTTCAGCACCAAGCTGCAGGCATGCTGCTGCTGTGGTGGCTGAAGCCTGCATGCTGCTGAGGGAAAGTGGGCTGCTTGCAGACTTGGCAGCTTCCAATCCGCAACTCAGTTCTCCCACCCCACACTTAGAAAGACACTGATGAAGTTCCAGCTCCTTTGCACGTCCTTCCCTGGTGCTTCAGCCACCAGCATGGCTCCAGAGCCAAGCCAAGCACCACGGGAAGCAGCTCTGCTCAGGGAGCTCCTGAGCACTACACGTCCACTTCTGAGGGAAGGATCAACAGTCTGGGGTTATCCTATTGCAGGAAAGTCCTGAAGCAAATTCCACTGTGCTGGTGTTATGGAAGGCAAGAACAGTTGGTAGGCCCTGTTCCAGGAATGTTAAGACAAAACAACCTGTGTACAGCAAGGCTGGAGTGGTTGTGTTGAGAAAAGTCTTTGAGAATGCTTCTGCTTCCCTGGCCTTCAGACACGTACATCAGGACTCCTGAAAACATTGCTTTTTATCCTGCATGTAGATGGACATCATGGTTCAGTGGTGCCTACCAGAAGAGATATTCAAAGCCTTGTTAATGGAAAATTTTGAGTGAAATATCTGGCTTTTTAAGCTATTTTATATGTAACCTGTGTCAGAAGGTAAAAGAGATTAATGTCTTTGTGTCCTGGTGAAAGAGTATGTCACAACCCTTCAAGCATACAAAGCAAAGGAAACTCATTATACACCATGAGCACTAAATCATGGTAGGCAAATCCACCCATTCAAAAACTCCAGAACTCAAGGTTTTGTTTCTTAAATCATTCATGTAAGACTCTTAAGTGATAGATCAGGAGATAGGGATTTTTCTTGAGAACAGGAAAATTAGAGATAGACTCAAGCCCAGAGCAATACATGGAGAACCCTTATTACTACTCTAACAAGACTCCTCAGCTAAAAGTAAAACAGATTTTTCTGTAAGGCATGATAGAGCTGAGCTTGCTACAATGACAACAGAAGAAACTGTTTGCCCCAGGTGCAGGTTTGTAACAAAACCAATAACAGTTCTTGAGCAGGTAAGGTGAGCCAAATAGGGAAGGTTATTTCCTCCTGGTCTTGCTGCTTTCCTGCTGGTGCTTGCTGAAAGCCTATTCACCAAAATTACTTGGATTCAAATCATCCCATGGCTGAACTTCCACAGTCTTTTTTGCTTCAAATGAATACAGGAGACAGCAGATAGCAGAATGGTTCCTGGCTGGGGTTGCCTTAAAAATTTTCAAATTTTGATGTTTGCTTGACTTTCACACTTACATGATAGTCAGAAACTATCTGTGTCTCTGGTGGCCTCTTATGAAGGTAGGTGTAAGGTCAGCAACCTAAATATCAGTATCTTGCCAATCATCTGATTGACAGGGTTTGCTCCTGATGGCACAAAAATTAAACAGTTACATTCATTTAACCAGCAGGAAATAAAGCTATCTTAGGACTACTGTAGCCTTTAAGTTCATTCCTCACTCTTCATCCTCCCCATTGTTTTCATTGTCTGTTTTATAACTTACATCCTTTCCTATAGAGCTCTATGGGAAGAAAACTGCAGGAAGGCAGATGGGATGTAGTTACAGAGAGAAATATGGTGAAGGGATGCCTTGTAAAAGCAAAACAGACCATAAAGAAGGTTGTGTTTTCCCCTTGGGAAAAAAAAATCTCTGGAATTTTTGTTTTCACCTTGGTTGAAGTTCTCTTAAGTTCAAATGAATTTCAAGAGGGCCACAGTCCTCTGTATTAGTACTGGCTCCTTGGCCTTCCCCTCAGTCCCAGAGGACTTCTGGAACTGAACTGCCAAGGGCTTCTTTGTGCCAGTGTGATGCATGGGCTCTGCAAAGGGGTGGCTCAGAAGAGAGTGCAGAATCTGGCTCTACCACTGTTATGGACCAGTTTCTGCAGAGCTGAGGAAGGAGGAGTTACTCTATGGCTTTCCTGTCTTGTATTCCCATGTTTTTCCCAGCATGCTGTGGGGTGAGGCTATGGGGCCCCAAGTCACCAACATTCTCTGAACAGGCACATGTCTGTTGTATTCCTTCCACACTAGAAGGAAATGTGTGTGTTTTCATTTCAGTGACTACAAAGCACAATGTGACTACAACAAAGCATCTGCATCAGTGTTTGTTTTGAGTAATCATGACAAAGTTGTTGTTTTGTCAAATTCTAAGAACTCCTTACATCAAAGTCTCATTTTGGAAACAGATTTGCATTAGCTCGACAAAGAAGGGCCATTAACTCATATCACAGATGACTGTAATAGTCAGGGTTCAGTAAGTGGGTTTTCTCATTGTTTTAGAAGTGAAAATTACATACATTGAAATAATGCAAAAGAGTAACTTTGCATCTTAACATTCTGACATCCTAAAGTGGGCAAAGGGACTCTAACCACTCACAGTTGAGTAAAAACCACAGGCATGGTACCTGAAATAGTCCAAATAGCTGCAGTCATGATCAGTGATAGAGTAGGTTGTAAAATTAGGAGCAATTTTTAGTGAGATTTGTGCCTCACTCCAATCTGCATGTTTACATGCATTTGTGTCCCTGCACTAGAGGTTCAAGAAAACCATTACTGGACAGTCTTTCCATAAGCAAAGAGCTTCTTGTGTATTCCACAGGATGGGTTTTCTAGGCAGATCCTGTACTGTCACCTAAATTATGCTGTGGAAATGAGTATGCCAGGCCTTGCACTCGAGTACAGGGTTCATTGGTACAATCTGACACAGTCTGAATAAGAAGATGAAGGTCAAATGTGTTGCTTCCCTTTTTTTTTTGTGTATTTTGAAAAACTGGTGCTACAGTGATTCCTGGTTTCACAGCCACTCAGTGCTTTTGTGGATGACACTAAATGCTTGATTCCCTCCCAAACCATTTTAAAGACTTTTGTTTAAAGCATTTCGTGTTGGAGAGAGTAAAATTGATGATATTTTCATCATTCATGACTGTTACAGAAATTAATGCCTAAAACTATTTTTTCAAGGCAGATTAGAGCTGTCCCAATTCTTCCTTTCCTGTTTTCCAGGCATATTGTACAAAACTCTAGAGTCACAGTTGACAGAGGAAACTCACTGGTTAACTCTTTTTATTCCTTGTTTTCTGTTTCTTGTTACTTTTTCATAGTACCTGCTTATTCTATTGCCTAGATATAGAAATATCAAAAAAATCGGGGACAGGCAACATAACCAAAATTCTCATCTCTATCTTAAACTGCATTGCATTATATTAATACTGCAATTTTAAAGACTTGGTCTTTTAAAAATGGCTCCAGGTGAGTGGGAATCCTGTGCCTCCTTTTCCTACAATGAAACAGGTAAGCACTGTAGGACATTAAAGAGTCCCTAAGCTGTAAAGCAACTTTATTTTTCTGGGGAAACTGGAAAAGAACACATATACATAAGATTGTGAGATGGACTCAACATTATATTCTGATGAGCAGTGTTTTGCATTCAGAGAGCAACAAAATAAGCCCCACCTATATGAACCACCAAAATGAGATGTCACTCACGGCTGAGGATAAGGGATGATAAGATATCTGCAGGGTATAGATAAGATATCTTGCTTTTATTCTCTCCATAAGCCTATAAAAATCCTTAGGCTTCCTGATAGTGAAGATAGATTTGCTGGTCTTAAGATAACCTAATTTGTTTAATTTAAGACATCTGAATTGGACCATCATTTTCTGGTTGTGTTAATCTCTCCTCTGACTAAAAAGTAAGCTTTCATGATTTCTGCAAAGTAGCTCTCTTAAATAATGGCCAGCATTAATTAAAATGAGTCCCAGGCTGATAAATCTCAGGCATGCCAAAAGCTAAATGATACCTAGAATCCATGCTACTCATGCCTTTTCTTGAATTTTAATTCCCCCAGTCCCAGTACTAGCTCACCAGTTTAGCAGCACTCATTGTGTAATTTTATTCAAATACCTCACCAGCTATGGGAATGCAACATAGTTGGGATTATGTGATAGCATCTTGTTTGGCAGAAAAGGATACTACTGAAATGGATTAGTAAAAAAAAAATTGTAAATTACTGGTCAGCAGAGTGGCTGTTGATGTTCACAAAATTATATGACTTAAAGCATTGCCTTGACAAACGAAGAGCTCTAGCATCCCAGAGGGAGCATTACCAAAATGACATTTGTAACAAACCACATTGTCAATGATATCCATCAGAAATCCAAATGAAGGAAAGATGTGACAGGTCTTCTCTACCTTCGTTTTACACTTAATCTTACATCTTAATGTTTCAGTGTCTCCCAGAGGAGAAAACTAAGCAGAATTTCAGTTCAGTCTCAGAAAGGTAACTGTTCCTGGCAAAGGAGCACAGGGCTGAGCAGTGTTATGAGTTGTACATTCCAACCATGAGCAATGTGCCAGTTTCCTTGTCCTTCCAGGTGTGCAGAACTTCAAGAGCTAGTTGGCAAGTGGTACTTGAAATGTCAAAATACAGTAACATTACAAATTAATATACATAATGTATACATATTAAGGTATGTGATTAATATATATATACATATTAATGTGTATATAAAATACTTTTCTTATATGCAGACTGGATTCAGTAAGGCAAAAATAATCAATACATTTGCGTTCATCAGATGTTAATTATAAGTAACATTTACACTTTTCTCTCTCCTTCCATGTGTTAAAAATAGTCTTGCTTATGAATAATGGTCTCTGCTGTGACACAGCAATCTGTCTGAGCTGTGCTTTGCCAAGGAACAAAATGTGACCCAAATTTCTCATGGCCCGTCAGTCAGGACAGATTTTCATTTTACAGTGTAAACCGTAAAAAATTCCTTATAGCTATTGGATAACAGATGAGAACAGACAGGAGGGGTTTAGCAGTGCTTTCCTTAACCTTCCTGTTCCTCCCAGCAGTAAATAAGGGGTTGCTGACTTCTAATGGCAGCCATAGCACTCTGCCTTAGCAGCTTCATTCACTGGGAAGGTGAGCTGCTGGACTGGCAATGGACTACTTGTCTATCATCAGCAAAGGAATGTAGGATATATCTGAATAAACATATTATTTGAGATCAGTAGAGCACTTTCAAAGAGGATCATCAAAACACTGCAGCTGAGCACGCTTTGGTTCACACATCAGAGCAATCTAGGAGCACAAACGAGTTTGGCTGATAGATATTGAAACTGGAAGGTGTGTATTAGCAGTGTGTCTACTATGCCCCAGGCTCTAATAGTTGTTCAGACCATGGGACCAGACTAGCTTAAAGAAAAGATCCCCAAAATTATACAACATGGGCACGAAATGTTTAGAATTGTTCCCCTCCAGAGGCCCAGTCCTGCTGTCCTTCCCTTCTTGCTCATGCAGTTGTAGGAGTGGAGCCCCTAAAAGACCCCTGAAGATCTTACCTGGACCAGCACATAGAGCTCACAAAGGAAGAACATGGATATTCACCCAACAGAAGGAGTTGTTTCACAGTTTCTAAACACAGCTGTTGAAAATAATTTCAGAAGTTTGAGAAAAGGGTGTTGTTGGCTTAAAACAATAATATTAAGGTACATTTAGGACTTGTTCAGAAAAAAATATCATGCATTCTTGAGTTTCAAAGCCATCTGAGTTCCTTCTTTTCTGAAGCTGTCAAAGGTTTAGGAGCTTATGATAGTATTTCTAAGACTTTCTCTTCAACTCTGAATATGAGGGGTTTACTCTTAAAAGGAAGATGAGGTTCTGGAATAATCAGTTTCAGAATTTAACACCTATGAATACTAGTATATTCACAGCAGAACTACAAGAAATGCTAATACTGAATTCTCTTCTGGTTTTAGCAAAAAACAGTGTTCTTAATGCATATAAACATTTAGATCTTGCTTCATATAACTAAAAAAGATTCTGTTGCCATCTTTTGTCAACACTGTTCTTGCCTAGCAATTTCCCTATCAAAGCTTTTGTAGTATTACGATTACCATCATTTACTCTCCTTCATTTAACTTGCACAGTTAATGGAATGATATGTAGCCTACACCACTGCACAAGGAGAGATATAATTAGCAAGGCAGTGGAAACACATTTGGAAAATAAACTTTGTTGCAATCACTGTTTGTCTTCAAGGGTTTTGAAAAGTTCCACTCTGAGGCAGGTAATTTTTGTGCCTCTTTCAGGTTGCACAAGAGGTCCTGTGCAGATTGCACAAATTCTCTGCTCTTGGTTGTCTGATCTGTGTGTGCTGCTTTCTTAACAGAAATATTTCTCAAGATAACAGGCTTCCATTGTTAAAACACTAACCCTTGGGATCTGGGAAAGTACAGTTACGTCCCTGTATAACCTGTGTGACATGGGCCAGCCGCTTTAATCAGACCACCAACTGGACTAACATTACTGCTTTCAGCTTTTTAATGTGTTTTAAGGAAATGTTTAAGGAAAGGAGAGCTGAGCAAAGCAGGGCTCCTGCTATTCAGAGCTGAGCCTGATCAAGGGGAACATGTCATCACGATGTTGGTGCTGGACACCAGAGGAGGTGTGTGCCTCTGCAGGTCCTTTGACACCCACACCCCTTAAGTCTACAACAGGAAAACCAGTGTTTGCCACCATGGAAGGTTGTTTGGTTCCCAGGGCTGCAGAAGCCTCCAGGACTTCTGTGAGTATTCAAGCCAAGTTCCAGCTATGGTTGAAGGAGTCTCTAGAGGAAGTGCAGACTAAATCAATACCACAGAAAAAAAAAAAAAAAAGTAATTCTTGTGAAGGATGGAAAGTCATCCTTATTCTGCCGGTGGCCAGAATGAACTAAGACAATGATTTTGCCAGCATGATTTCAGTGCAGCTATTGCACTGAAGGAAAGAGAGCTGAGCTTATTCTTATTTTCCTCCTGCTGTTTTGCAGATGGCAAGCTGGGGATAAAAAACACCTTTCTCTAATCAGTTGAAATGCTGCTAGGAAGCAAAACATATTCAATGTCAAGCAAAGATAAAAAATATTAACAAAGGTCTAGAAAGGCAAGATTCCTAGGATGCTGCTTTGTATGCCTTCTTCTACAAAGATATTTCAAAGTATCCATTTTAGCAATGATTCAGCAGATCTTGTAAAAGATTCTGTTTCTATCATCAATGGCCATTCTTTAACACACAACCCAGTGTCCATTTTCTCCATATTTAGCAACCTGCCAGGGTTTGATGTGCACCCACTCCACAACCTTGCTGCTGGGAAGGATGTAATTCCAGTGGTATGGGCAGCTGGCTGGGCAAGCCCTCCTCAAAGAAAAATCTGGAAAACCACACACACCTGTGTGCTTGTTGGATGGAGGTCTAAGTGAACAATTCATTATGTTTATTCATTATTCAGCATACATCAGAGGGACATGATTTTACTTCTCAAAAGATTTTCAGCTTATTCTTTTCAAGTACTTGGGTACTTGGGTTTCAAATCAAAATCGTGTCAAGACCAAGTCTCTGTGAGCCTGAGTTCACAGAAAGCAAAGTCTTCAGTACACTCTTAGCCTCAAATCCTGTCCTTTACCAATGGTTTCTGAAAATCTATATCTCCTTTAAGTGAGTTACTCAAGGTACACGATTAGAGGCCCTTGTGCAAAGCATAATTAAATTAACTAATCCTTTACTGGAAGCTAGAAATTTTTTCTTGAACCATGAATTATTCAAATACCACCATATTGAGCAGCACCCAGATGCTCTCAAGCTCTCATCAATCTCAGGTTTCTTTCTGAGTATGAAAAGCAAAATTAAAAACCACAAGAACATCCATGAGAGAGGCTGATTGAAAATTTCATATGTATCCACAGTTTGAAGACCAAAGGACCATCTGATTTTCCTTTAGCAACAACAAGGTCTAATTTGGTCTAATCTGTTAAGTAAAATACTTTGAGTCACGCAGATTTGAAGCCCTGTTTTCACATGCTGACAGCAAATGAGCGTCTGCCTCTGTAGATATGATTTTGATAGTAGCAGGGATTTGTGTGTGCCAAGATGAATTTTGAAGCACCTACCTAAACATCCATGTGTTACGGAGTGTGAGCTGTGGGCAGGGAATTGCCCCAGGATGCAGGACAGCCCCCTCTAATCTGGGCTCTGTCATTGGCTTCCCAAGTGACCAAGTACAAGACTGTTTTTCTACTTACAAGCAATTAAGAAGGGTGAGCACAGCGCACTATATGATGATGTATTGATATCACCATTTTTAGATCAGTGCCTCCTCAGTTCATGACTGGGGCCTACAGGCATTATAAAGTCAGCAAAGATAGCACCATTAAGTTAAATTGCAAGGGTATTAATTGTATCAGCTAAAATAGATTAGATCTGAGTGTGAAAGCCACATATTTTGGCCGGAAAGTAGGGAAGGAAAAGCTTTGTTTCAGGTAGTTAAGCATATTAAGGACATTATGCAAATTATTTGATAAATGTATCCTCATTTCTGGTTTTATTTTTAATTTTCTGGATGACATTTTCATTTGTAAGATAATGTCTTTAGCATCTGCCTATGGCAATATATGGCCAGCTTTTCCTAGCTGTTCTCAATTGCGTTTGGATACGTCAGAGAAATTTTAAGAGCTTCATGTCTCTCCACCTGCCAGGGGAGAGTGGACTCATGGCACTCTTCCAATGCTAAATGCATTTACTGGTAGCCAGATTTCTATAAACCAAAGAGGACTGCATTGTACCCAAGGCTGAGGTCATGTAGAGGACCAGAAACCATCTCTGCAATTCTGAGGATCTCATTTGTGATTTGATAATGGCTCAATGTTGAGAAGAAATAGTTGAAAGTAAATATTCTAGAGAAATCTGCCGGGTGGGTGACAGAGTAGGTTTTCTGGTGGCCAGCCACTCATCTCAGCTAGAGATTCACTGAGGAGGAGCTGGGAAAGAGAAGCCTGCTAACAAGATCTTTCCTTTCAGCTTACAAGGAAAAGATGAAGGAGCTGTCCATGCTCTCACTGATCTGCTCCTGTTTTTACCCGGAACCTCGCAACATGAACATCTATAAATACGATGGTGAGTGATGTTTGCTAAAACTATCCTGCTGGTCAGAAAATGTTCTGGTGCTGGGAAATGACTCAGTTCACCTCCTAGTCTATAGTGTTAGGTGGTGAATATTTTGCAGATTTGACAATCTAATTGCTGGTTTGGGCTATTACTTTTCTATCAGTATTATCATGAGTACTGTACTCAGGATGCTGGATATTGTCCCTAATAGGAGCTAACTAAACTAAATGTTAGCCCTCTAATACTGAGCTGTTCTTTCCCTACTCCCCATTTGAGAATTTCAGCTCTTCATAGCTGGCATAATTCCCAAGAAAATGAAGAAAAGATGAAAGCATGCTTAAAAAATTAATCAGCTTGGGCACTGCTCATAGGGAGTGTGAAATGGCACAGAACCCCAATAAGCTTCCAAAGTTGCTGTAAATTTTTATCTTTATGAGATTAAGGTATAATTAAGCTATTACAGATAGAATTGAATGTACTCCCGAGAACAGTTTTCAACCCATAATCCGCCATTGCATTTAAAATGCCCAAGGCAAAGATGCTAAATCATTTGTCTGTGCTTCTGATCCTACTCTGATATCATGCTGTTATTCTCCTCAATACTGCTGGAGTATTGAAGGACTTACAATTTCCCACCTTATTGTGCAGACATGGAAGTGAAACAAATCAACAAACGTGCCTCAGGCCAGGCCTTTGAACTGATCCTAAAGCCGCCATCTCCAGTCTCAGAAGCACCACGAACTTTAGCTTCTCCAAAGAAGAAAGAACTCTCTCTTGAGGAGATCCAGAAAAAGCTGGAGGCTGCAGAGGAGAGGAGAAAGGTATCTTTCCTTAAAAAATAATGCTAGTAATTACCCATGATTTAGTGTACGGAACAGCAGTCGAGTTTCCTGTCCATTTGTGTGTCTTCCATTGCCATCACTGACTCGTGGTAGCCTGCATGAACAAAAATCATCAATATGTTTATGGAAATGAATGAGTTCCTTTTCTTTCAGCAGCTTGCAAACAAGCCTCACTGGTTTCAATGCTGGGGAAGCATGCATCACAAAATAGACACAGCTTCAGACAGGGGCCAAGTGGGCTCAAATGTGCTTGCTTACTGTGTGAGCATAACTAAGTGGTTCATTCAGGGCATCTGGAATAGTTTCTCCAAACCAATGCGATTATTGTGTTTGAGATTAAGAGATTGATCTTAATCTCAAGCAGATCAAGCAGGTGCTCTCTGTGCTAACAGATCTTTACTCCTCGTAGTGTCCAAGGAAATTATTCACAGGGTCTGCAGAAGGCAGCTAAAATGTCTTATTTATGCAATAAAGAGGAACACCCTGAATAGAGTGAGTTTGGGATCATCCAGACACACATAAATGAAGACACTAGCATAGCATAGATGCTAAGAGGCATTTCAAGCAGTTTCAGTAGTGATGGAAATTGGCCTCCTAGGGTTTTCCAGAGGCTAGGTCTTCCCCTCTTTATGATCCTAGCCATATTGGTAAGGCTCTGTTTCATAATCACTGTGTTTGTTGCATAGCATTTATAAGAGTTGTTACACCTTTTTCACAAGGGCTGGCAGAAAGGCAGCTGGAAATACCCATTAACTGCTTATTTGACTTACACAATGACTGATGTGCTGAAGAGGTCTTAACTTTCTCTTAAGTCAGAGCTAAATCAGGTTGTATTTTCTTTTTACTTTTTACAAAGAGAAAAAAGCTCCAGATCAGATAATTTGGAAGATGACAATGAGATATTCACCATAGCCAGCCTGAATTGCCAGTCTGGAAGTTATCAGTGTTATATATGCACAGCATTTGTGCTCTGTTGCACCATTTCATGGTCAAAGTCATGACTGGCTGCAATGACCACAGAAAAATCAAAATTAATAATATATTGTCCTGGTTAATTCATGTTTCCTTTTGCTGACACACAAATGGAGAAGCTTTAGGATCTTAGGACTTTCTGCGCTCTTCACCCAGGAGACCAATGTTATTTTCTGGCAGATCAATCTGCCCAGTTAAATCAGCATTAGAAAGCCCTTCTACCTGCCCATGGAGTTCCTGGTAGAGGGTTTCTGAAAATGAAACAAGCTTGTATGTCTCTTAAGCCTTTTATTTATCTTTTAAACAATGTAATTTCTTACTAAAACTCTGCTGTTAACAGAACTTTTCCTGATCTCGTCAAAAACATGTACACAAGTTCAGGGAGAGCATCTATGCCACAGATAGCACATGGATCAGATCCAGGAAAAGCAATTCCATTGTCTTTCAGTCCTGTCAGACCAGATCAGTGTCACTGCCAAGAACGCCAAGGGAATGATTACACTGGTGTGTGTTTGTTATGTGTCTGCCGTCAGTAGATCTGGATTACTGACAGGCCTTTAAGAGCTGGCACTCAGTTTGGATTTGCAGTGAAAACTGACTATTCTGGACCTCACTAATTTGTACAATTCATCTAGATAAGAACTACAGTGTTGCTACTTTTGTAATTTTTGTGGCTTGCTAATAATGACTCTGTGGTTCTAGCACGCAGTCATTAGATTAGAACTATCACTTCTTTCAAACAAATATTTCTGCCAGAGTATTCATTTCAGTAAGAAGACATGACTGTATATCAAAGGAATTTCCATTTGCACTAGCACCTGCTGAGAAGGATGAGCTCTCACACACCCAAGTTATGATATTACACAAAAACTCAGTCTGTGAATTTCCTCTGTGCTGGGTACAAATGCTCAAGTAAAGACACAGAAAGAGAATGAAATGGCAGCAATTAAAAAGCCTGAAATTATGCATATACTTGGTGGAAAATACAAATTGAAATTTAATTCCATTGATTTAATTACTGTTTATTTCTTCCTAAAGAAAAACTTATTATGTAATAAGTAGTTAATCAGTGATAGCAATATAGACACCTGCCATTTCTTCCCCTTGATACTACATTCATTTTGAACAACTGAGTTATTTTAACAGACAAGATCCTCCACATTAACATTGCAGCAGAAATTGCTGGGAAAGGAATAAAAAACAGAGAAAAATATTTCTTTACATCGTTGTTAAAATCCCGGGTATTCTTATATGTCAAATATTGACTTCATTTTTTTCCCTAAAAATGAGCATTGTACAGAGAAGGATAAAAAGCAACTAGAGGAACAGAAAATCTTCCATAAGAAGATAAATTAAACAGTCCACTATTCAGCTTGGAAAGAGGCAACAAATGAAAGATAATATAGAAGTCTACAAAATCATGAATGGCAATGAGGAGATGAATAGCAATTTCAAAAAGGAATCATCTTTTCATGTACTGTTTATTCAAGGTATATTTGTTATCACAGACTGTTTAGAGGTTATTGAAATATTATTTAGTTCAAAAATGTAATAGCAAAATTGATAGAGCTCTACCTTGTAGGAGATTATTGTGTGAGTGGAAGTTGTGACTCAGAAGATATAGAACTTGCTGACTGATGAAAGCTAAACAGATTTGCCCAACTTCATCTAGAGTTTCCCTCAGCATGTTCTTCCAATTTCTGCTGCTAGACAAATGAGGCAGACTTTTTCTAAAAGCCAGTGTGGCTGCTATTATCATACTTTTCAATCTATGTACAAAGCTGTCAGGCATGGCCGTTCTAGATCATGTCCTTCCAGTACAGTTATAATTAAAATCAAGTATAACTAATGGATGAGAATTGCCTTTTTTGGGGGGGAAAAAAAAAAAAAAACCCACTAATGAATTTTACACTGCTTAGGAATTAGATTCCGCTCTGTTAATTAGGCAGTGTTCATTAATAAATTTTCAAACTTGTGAGAACATCTAGAGCAATACATGCACTTCAGCAGTCTCCTGCTTAGGCTTTTTTTAGTTTATCATTCTTGTTTATTTCCTTGTAAGCTTTTACAGGATTCCTCATTCCTTTTCTCCCCTATTTTCTCTACCTCACCTGACAGTCATGACCTCATACTCTCAGAGAGTTTCACTTGAGGCATTTTTTATTTTTTGCATTACACAGCAAAGCCCATTTGGGCTAGTTACAGATTTGTCCTTTCCATTTATAGAATCCTCTTTACATCATATCATTATTATCTCATTATGTTTTTGGCATATGTGTGCTATATTTTCCTACCTTGGTGGATAATCAGAAAGATCTTTTCATCATTCTCAGTTAAGAAATTAGAGCACTGTGACATTGTGTGCAGCAGAAGTTTTTCTTGTAGAATATTTAACATTTATCAGTTTTTACCTATTGGCCTTGAATGTTCAGCTATTATTATTGGTGATGTACAGACTCAAGGGGCATATGTCAAATTATATATTTGTATTGCCTATGCTCAATTTACTTACTAGCATAAAAAAAGAAACACGAAAGGGATATACATTTCTACTAGACTTTGGATTATATGAGAGAAACTGTATGCAATTAAATCCTTTTAATGGCTTTGTATGGGAATGAAACAGAGCCAAGCTGATCCCTAGAGCTTAGTGTGACAAAGAATGCAGGAAAACAGTCATATTTTTAAAACTTTCGTACTGTTGGATATAGACTTACAGCTTCATGGGTTTTTAATGCCATTGCAATGAAGTGCCACGAGACAAGCCTGCTATGCAGCCTGGGCTGGGCTGGACTCACTGCTCCCCATGGAAGCAGCCAGCCCAGGGCACCTCTGCCAGCATCAGGACCACACTCAGTGCTGGGCTTCAGCATCCAACTCACTGCCCCTTTGATCCTGCCCAGAGGCAGCTCTTGATTCTCTTAATCCATCTCTGCTTTGGCCATCCCTGCCTTACTGCTCTGTGCAGATGCTGATGGGGAAAGGGCTTTGCCAAGGCAGGGAAGGTGGCAGAGCTGGGGGACAGATGTTCCTCCCTGGACACTGCATGGCACCTACAAAACTGATGGGAATGAGGATGGACAGTGCCCGAGACATTTGTCCCTGTCTTGCCTGCTTATTGTTCTTCCTTGCTATAGCTGCTGGCCCTCAGCTGTGCTTGTGTGGAGAAGGAATACAGCATGAAGCATTTTCCCATGTAAAGGTCCCAGTAATAGGTGTGATCAGCACTAGAAACAGATGTTTCTGTCACATTTTGATTTACACTGTAGAGTGTCTTTACGCAGTGTTTCACTCTCTATAAGCAGTGCTTCACTCCCAAATTTTATGAAAGATAGACAAAACTGCAAGAAAGTTCCTCATCCAGAAATAAACACATTAGCCTATGGAATGTGTGCCTGTAGGAAGATGTTTGCTACCAAAGAGGAGAGGATTTGGTGTCAGGTACCAGGATCTTTCTCAGAGCACATGGAGCTGTGAGCACACAGCCCAGTGCTGGCAAACATCCTCTCCCCAGTCTGCCGTGGGCTCTGCCCCTAATGAGCAACCATAAGACAATTTGACATTGATTTTCATTAATGTTATAATGCAGCAGACCATGAGGGCAGAGGGCTCAGGTGGTACTTCTTGCATGCCCCCAAAATGCCTTGTTTACCCCCCCCGGTCACAACCATGAGAGCAGGAATTTTGTGCCAGTTGAGGAAGAGAAACTGAGTTTTCTTGAATCACAACATGGATTGGCTCTTGCTTTTACTCCACATCCCAAAGGTTGTTTGGCGGACTGTACAAAAATAAATTTTTAAAAGAGATCCACACCTAAATTTAAACAAAATTTTTCATCATCCAACTTCACTAGAAGCAGAGAATCACCCATAGTTATAGATCACATGTCTATGACTCTCCTGCTAAATGAATATTTCTAAGAGAAGTCTAATTTGAGACCCTAGCCATGCTTTTACATGGAAAAATCCCAGCCTCAGTTCCTTCCCCTGGAAACATCAGTGCTTCAACTCATCATACCTGGGCTTCACCTTGGCATTTACATTGCAGTAGGAGCCTTTCCTCTGTCTTTACAATCTGCTCCATTAATAGTATCTCTGAGATACACAGTGTATTGAGGAATACCAACATTATTGCACTTCTTCTCAACAATTGTATTGTAAAAAAAACTCCAATCAGTGAACAAATGTGTTGCAAAAGAGGAGCACTCATGACTGGTAGTGTGTCTCAGACACCCTAGTAACTAAGGGTACTGGTGTCTGAGGTTGAATACATTCAAGCTGAAATTCCCAGCTTAAAAGCAATTGTCTGAACCCATTTCTTGTTTAAGAGCAATAAAGGATTACCTTGATCTCCACATCAATTACTTCAATATTTGGTTATATCTGTCAAATAAAGATAGATGTGATAAAATAAAGCACCTCTTACTCAGATAAGGAGAATTCTCTTCCTGTGAGCAGTAATTAAACACTGTATCTCCAAAGCCAATTTCCATAACTAATTTTGCTCATGACCTGAGTGTTTAGTAGTCTGCATCTGTCTCTGGCCAGCTAGGTAACAGATGGGGATTTCCTTTTGAACCACTCCTCTCTGAAAACTGAAGATGCACATGAACCCTTAAAAATATGATGTGAACATCACAGGAGTTTGCTTGCATTTTTGGCACATCAGTATGTTTCTTGGGGCAAAGGTACCTGTACCAGGAAGAGTCTCCAATATTTTTATTCCTCCATATTTAAATATTAACAAATAAACACTTTTGTTTCCCCACATTATTTTACAGCCTTTCAGTACCTTAAGTATTATAAAATGGAGGGAAAGAGACTTTTTCCAAGCACAGTTAGTGATAGAACAAGGAAGAATGGTTTTAAACTAAAAGAGGGGAGATTTAATTTAGATGGTAGAAGAAAGTTCTTTAATGTGTGTGTGGTGAGGCAGTGACACGGGTTGCTCAGAGAAGCTGTAGGTGCCCCATCCCTCAAAGTGTCCCAGATCAGGTTGGATGGGGCTTTGCACAACCTGGTCTAGTGGGAGATGTGCCTGCCTATGGTAGGGAATTGGAACTGGATGATCTAATGCAAGGTCCATTCCAATCCAAGGCAGCCTACGTATGATTCTTTGATTCTATGATAAAATATTAGATGCTGCAACTAGAGCTGCATTGGTTATACCTTGTTATATTTAAGAAGTCTTAATATTTCCCCTTGAATATTGCTTTTGATTTTTCCACCATTTCATATTTGTCTCTCCTTATTAGTCTTCTTTACCTTTCATCCCTTTTATAGCCTTTTCTTTTTTTTTCATTTTCTCACCACGACTGTATAAGAAACACCGTAAGCCGTTTACAACTGTGTTAGAACTATCAAAGATTTGAAAATATCCTTTCCAGCACTTCAAGCAGTGTTGAAAATAAACTTGAAATAAAAACTTCCTATGTATGCTGGAATCCTGCATCACTGTGGAACTGTATGAGTCCAAACATAGCCGTATAAAAGCCAAGACAAACAACAAAGGTAGTCTATTAATCCCAGCTCCCCCGGGTATCCATGGTCATTCATTTACCCATTTCTGGATGTGTAGTAGACTTTGAACAGACAGGGTGGCCAAGTTCTTTTGCCAAATGGGTTGGAAACAGAAAATCATTTCACAATCCAGTACAAACACATAACAGCCGCCTTCGAGAATTGTTGTAAGGGGATTTCGGCATGGTCTGAACACCAGGGAAACAGGCAGACTGACAGCTGGGCCACAACGCCATTACAGAAGGGATGTCAGTCTAAATGAGACTCTGCTCTGTGGATGTTTCATGGCAGGGAGGGGGGGTTCCTTTATTTTGAACCAGTCCTGGGTACTGGTGATTTTCCTCTTTCGAAATTCGTCACAATATGCCATTAAAGACACATTGTAAAGGAAAATCGCATTAGGGGTTTACAGTCGGTTCCTGAGGCCTGGTTCAGCTTTCAAGCAGTCTCCTTCTGATGCCAAGGCAATTTGCATCCAGTAAATACTGAATTAGAGTATAAGGATTTTCTTCATTATCATGAATTAGAGGACAAATTACTTTTGAATGTACTGTCTGCCAGTACAGCATTCAGAAATGTGTCTACTTTGATATGAAGCTCTGATTTTTTACTGTTCTCCAGGATTTATGATAAAAAGTCTCTCCAGAAGGCAAAGGGTTTGAATGGAAGAAAACAAATCTTGAAAAATGAGCAAGTGCCTCAAAAGGCATTTTGCTACATCTATTGAAAGTAAATGTTCTTTTAAAAAATACTTCTTATATGCATAGTCCAAATCTTACATTTATTAGTGCATGGTTGTGACCTTGAAAATTGTTTTCCAAATCTGAAAAGGTCTGATTTTATAACACATTATATATGCATATTTCAACACCATGAAATGTTAGCCTTTCAAATTAATGAGTCACTTCAGAAATGTTTCATGGGAAAGGACATTACAATTAGTCTAATAGTGTATTTTCTATTCAGACTCCCAGCAGGAAGACAAATGGGTTCTCAGATTATCCGTCACTTTCAGATCATTTAAGCAAAGGGTTTACAAAATTCATATCAGCAAACAAAACTTAATGATTATAACTTTTCCAAAAGTAGATAAGAAATTACCATTGAGTAGTAAATTAAACAGAAAATGTAGAATAATTTCACAAGCACCGGTCAAGCTGAGTCACCCAAGTTTGTACACAAGTGGAAAGAGAGATGAAAATATTTAATTATTTCACTTTTACATTGCATCAGATTTTTTAAAATAACTTTTTTACATAGTGAAATAACCTACAGTTAAGAACTGATAAATGCTGAGTACCTGAAATAAAACATTTTGTTTCAAAATGAACCACTTTTATTATATTATTATTAAAAAAATTGATACTTTTATTAAACTTATGGAGTTTTTATGATTTTTTTAATTGCTCTACAAAATTCCTTCCTTACCCAACTCTATTTGTCTTTGGCTCTTCTTCTGTACTCCATCAGTGAAACTCCCTCTGCTTTTGGCTTTGTCTGTCTGAGGGGTTTTGTTCCCACTTGCAACATCTTCCACCTGGCACAGCAGAGTCAAAGGCATGGAGAATGCTTGCTGTATTACTGTGTGCAGCACATGCTGTGAGAGAGGGAAGAGCCAGGCAGAGCCTCTGGGGGGGACCAGCCTTTCCAGGAGACCATTGCTGCCAGGAGGGGCTCCAGAGCTGGGTTTGAGAAATGAGCCTGTACCTGCAGCCAGGCCAGAGGAAACCCACTGAGTGATAAGGATGGATGGATGGATGGATGGATGGATGGATGGATGGATGGATGGATGGATGGATGGATGGATGGATGGATGGATGGATGGATGGATGAAGTGGCTCTCTCCTATGATCTCAAGCAAGCCATTACAGCCTTTCAATGCCAGATGTGTTTTACTCCAACATCTTGCTGCAAGATGTTCTGCCTGGCCTTTGCAGCCTTTTCTAGAATCTGTCTGATTTGCCTTGTCAGTTCATTTGGCTTTATGCATATCTTACTTTCATTAAAATATTTGTTTTCTCCTAGTTGAGTCTTGCTCATATAAAAGAATTGAAGCCTTTTTCAGTCCATTTAAAGCCACATGATAGAGTTTAAAAGGTTTCATTACCACTAATTGTAATTAATGGTTAAAATCCCTAATTTATGTCTTAAACTAACTCATTTTTATGGATCACAATGGCTGTGGTGCCTTGGGATCAGCACTGAAATATGCATTTAGCCTTCCAGTGCCCTATTTCATTCTCTGTTTTTCTGTTTCTTCTCATGCTGCCTCTCATTTATTTTATCCAAAACTGTATGATGTTTTAATCCATTCCAAATAACTGTCTTTTCAAACTAGACTTGCCTGGAGAATGGGCTCAATGTTGCAAGTTTTTTGGCTGCTTTCCTAGGATTAGTGGTTTCCTGTTAGATATTTGTTTTAATATAAATAACAAAGCTTATGCTTCTGACAAGTGAGTTTACAAGGAAGAATACAAGATTAAGCATAGACTTCATCTGTTTAATTCCTACTTGCAGTCTTCATCTTCCTTGAAAAATGAAAACTTTTAACTGAAATTTTTTGTTATTTTCTATGCAATAAAACACTTTTTTTCCCCCTTCCTAATCAGTGAGATTAATCCGAATATAAGTGTAATGGGAAAAAACATTGTCTGAATTGATGCTGCCTGTCTTTCATGTCAATAAACTTCCAAGCCTGTTATTAACTATTCAAACACATTAAAGAAGAATCCAGCCTAGGTGAAAATTGCACCTGTCCTGCATCAGTAACCTCCTTTTTAACTCTGTACATTTCTTTAACCCCAGGTCCCTATCTCTAAAGATAAAAGGTCTGAAGTTGAAACAGCAGCTGTCAGAGGTTGAGCAACCACTACAGTAATCCAGGCGGGCCAGGGCAGCAGCACAACAGCATTTCTTGTTGACAGATGTGCTTTGGACATTTCTCTGCTGCTGCCTCAGGCGTGTACCCCACATTTAGCCAGTGCTTCTAAACCCATGTTTTTGAGGCTAATCTGGTTCAGTCACAAAGTGACCTTTTGGGAAAAAAAAACAAGAAACTTTACATAATTTCCACACTCAGGGAACTGTTGCCCTATAACCACATACTGTGCTCCCTGGCAACATGGCAATTTGCTTTGCTCCACATGAGTATTTCTTCTCAGCAATTCTCTGTTTCCAGTCCCAGGAGGCCCAGGTGCTGAAACATCTGGCAGAGAAGAGAGAACATGAGCGGGAAGTGCTTCAGAAAGCTTTGGAGGAGAACAATAACTTCAGCAAAATGGCAGAGGAAAAGCTGATACTGAAAATGGAACAGATCAAAGAAAACCGTGAAGCTAATCTAGCTGCTCTTATTGAACGCCTCCAAGAGAAGGTAACCACTCCATCACTCCTCACCTTAGACTAGAGAGGAAAATCTAATCAATATTTTGCAGAGAAGTCATGCATGGTCCTTATCTCAGTTGCTACACTTGAACTGTTTTTAAGTCAGAGCTACTGATGCCTGTCTAAAAAAACACTCACTTTGAAAAAGGTCTAAGTGCTACAGTCAGACAATCACAGGATGGTTGAGGTTGGAAGGGCCCTCTGGAGATCATCTGATTCAACCCCAGGCTCAAGCAGAGCCACTTAGAACCAGTTGCCCAAGACCACGTCCAGGTGGCTTTTTAATATCTCCAAGGATGAAGACTCCAATTCCACCCTGGGCAACCTCTCCCAGGGCTCAGTCACCTCACAATGAAAAAGTGTTCCCTGATGTTCAGAGGAAATCTCATGGGTTTTAGTTTTTGCCCATTGCCCCTGATCACGTCACTGGGCATCACTGGAAAGATCCTGGCTCTATGTTCCCTTCATTCAGGTATTTATAGATATTTGTAAGATCCCCCTGAGCTGCCTCCAAACTGAACAGTCCCAGCTCTCTCAGCCTTTCCTCACAGCAGAGACTGAGAGATGCTCCTTAATCCTTATGGCCCTTTACTGGACTGTCTCTAGAGAAAGGTTGGTTTTCCAGCTTTTAAGAAGTTCTACGAACAAATGAAAGGTCATTTGTGTTTAGATTTCAGCTTCTAAGAAAAGTCACTGATCAAATCAAACAACTGCCCTATGTCTGTAATTCTTGGTTTCTCAGAGGAAAAAAATGAAAAAATACGGAAAAAATAATTTGTTCATATAGAGCAAAAGAGATCTGTCTTTCCACAAGTCTTGCAAGGAAGAGAGTAAATTTTCCTATGGAGATCTTTGGTACAGCCAGAGGAAGCAGGGAATCACAAACCCCTGATGCAGGTTGAAGTATGCCCTTCTTCAAAGAAAACCTTCCACACAAGGGAGAGAAACATGCAAATAAAGATTTAGAAGTGTTAAGAAAAAAATTAGTTCTGCCTGAGTGATCACTTATTTCTCTCAATAACGAACTTTCTAGAAAACCAGTAAATTGGTTAAAGAAAATAGCTCTCAGAAGTTTTCAAGAAGATCTCCATAAGCACCTCTGCATCTTTGATGGAGACAAAAATCTATGAGAGTAGGAAAGAAACAACAGAATCCAAAGGATGATGTTGCAAGTAACTATGCAAACAGGATAATTCTTGAGCTTAAGAACTATACCCAGATTACTTGACATTTTTGCATTAGCTTCATTTGCAGGCGCATATCCAGACCTTATGAAAACAAAGGGAAAAGCAAATTAGTTATTCTCAAGATCCAAAAGGAAGTGGGAAGGACAGCTGACACAGCTTTTTGTCCTAGGTTAATGTTAACAGACTGTTAAATCCTGTTTCCACAGAAATGTGATGGCACATGTGCATGAAACCCAAGAAAGGCTTCTGAGGAAAGATGACAGTAACTCACTTGGAAACATTTGCACTGACCAGTAATTTAAAAATACAATTTTGCCAACATCAAAACATCAAAACCAAACATAGTAAGCCAACATCAAAAGTGAATCCTTAATATACAGAAAAAGAAATGAGATGTCTGATTCCAAGTCTTCCAAAGTTACACTGAGCTGTGGGTATCCCAAGGTATTGGTGTCTGGAAGCTGCTGCAGAGATAGCTTCTGTACACTGCAGTTAATAGGAACACCAAGCAACAGATCCCTTATAAAATTTAACATTCAGTACTACAGATCTTTCAAGGACTGATTTACAGGTTAAGTCAGTGCAATAGGTAGTATTCTTTGTCATAGCCAGAGAAAGAATCCAGAAGACAGTTAGCTTCAGTGTTCAGACTAAGGAGATGTTTGAGACCTTCAGATTGACTTATTGAAACTAAGTTCTTGGATCTTTATTACAGTTCCTAAATGCTACAGATAACAGAGTAACTAGCATACAACATACAGACAATTATTTCCTCACTCAGCCTTCTCTACACTTAGTTTAATATCCAGGAATTCAAAGGGCAAATGTGAGCATGTGGCATATTTTATGCTACAAGCAGCCCCTCTCTATGTGGCCCTTTTAAATGAAACTTTGTGAGATGCTGAGGGTTATAAGGCCATATCAGATAAAAGACTGAGCTCCATAGCAGGAGAAGAAAATAAGCACAAAACAAGCCTCAGGCTGGTCTGGTGGATGACACCTCTTCTGTGTTACTTCTTTTAAAGATGTTTGTGCTGTGGCACAAGTTTTGCACATGCACCAAAAGCATCACTTAAATGAGTTGTCAGCATGAACCTTCCTGGGCAGGTGGCATGAGAAAAAGGTTTGATTTTTCCCTTCTTGATATTTTCCAGGAGAGGCATGCTGCAGAGGTCCGTAGAAACAAGGAGCTCCAGGTGGAACTGTCTGGCTGAAAACAGCGATGGTGGATGTGACCCATCCCCACCATTAGTAAACTCCCCCTGCCTATATTATTATGGATCATGCGATATAAGTATGGGAAATGTATGACGTGGTTTAAAAAAAAAGTAAAAATCAAGAACTCAATAAAAAACTTTAAAAAAGAAACAAAAAAAAAATAAAAACAAAAACAATGCGGTCTCTTTGCAGAATGATTTGCTTGATGTTTAAAAAACTTGGATCTTATTTTGTAAATACTTACATTTTTGTTAAAAAATACAATTATTGCATTATGCAAGTTATTTCATAATCTTACATGTCCTGTAACAGGCTTCTGATGTTGTCTATTTCCACTCAGTTGAATTTGCTGGATCTGTTCATCTGAAGCACCTCACGTCTAATTCCATTCCCTGCGACTTCTCATTCCAACCCACCATGAGGTCAGTAGTAGTTCTATGGTGCTAGAGACCAGTCATTGCCTAATAACCTAGACTGCTTTGCCATCAATAAGCTTTCTTGAAACAGTGACTAGATCACAGGTATTGTGACTTCACGTTCAGCTGTCCGAGACAAAAGGCTCTTAAAATGTTATTTCAAATGCAACTTAATGCTGCAAGACTCTGTACTGTACTGTACAATTGAGGTTGAATCACCACGTAGAATGTTTGTTGCTTGTGCTTTTTGAGGTGAGAGGCAACAAAAACATCTGTGCAACAGAATGAGATCAAGCAAGATCAGTTTGAGACAAATTTAAGAGGCACATTGTAACCATCAAGCTACAACAAGATTTTGGATGATGCCAAACAGCCATACAAATGCTAATTGTAAAGTGAGCTTAATTCACCACTTGAAAATTTGTTGATGGAGCAACTAGTAGATAGCATCAAGTGGCTTTATCTGTAGGTGCCATGATCTATGATACTTATCTGATGCTACCACATTACATGTGTAATAGTACGAGAGGCTACAGAATATTTCACCTGGAACCCATGAGCCAGTTGTTACCTTTTTTTTTTATGACACTGCTGACTTCCATTCATCATGACCTTTACTCTTCAGTGTTAGCCAACCCTACCTAGTGACAGACATCTAGGACTAAGAGGGCTGAAGCAGGAGGAATGACTAGACAGGGTGCTTGTGCCAAGTACAATATCACCAAACCTAACACATCATCCCCAAAAGCTGCAGTTTTGAAGTTGTCCCTACCCCCCTGGAGGTTGCTGCCTGCATATTCTACTCTTCATTAGTGCTATTTTCCTGTATGTCATTGTGAGCAAGCTGTGATTAATAAAGAATTGGGGTTCTGTGAACTGAAAAAGGGCTTGTTTCTTCTCTCACTCCATTACGCCTCTGGCATGTGCCCATGTAAGGGGAAAACCTAATGCAATCACAAAAGCATGGAAATGAGACTTAAACAACACCTATTAATAAACCACGCCTATTTCTCTGCTAATATGGGACCAACCCCTGCTATGCATTTTCCAGTGCTTAGGCTGGTTGCTTTTAAATATTATCGTATAAACTGAGCCTGTAAATGTGATCTCTAGCACTGAGTTTATTAAAAAAAGCTAGCTGTGTACATCTGCACATGCACTCCTCAATCCTGACTCAGCATTGGGGGAAAAATGGAATGAAGGGAAAGAAAAGTAAATAATCTAGCTCTGACTACAGTCATCAATAACTACAACAAGTGTTAACACACTGGTTTTCAGGGTTGAAAATAGTAATTTATGGGATTCATTGAAGAACAAAATCACTTGGGTTTCTGCTGAGCTACAGAGCTGACACATAAAATTGAATCAGACCTCATTTTGAACTGGACAAGTGATGAAGAATTATCTCTAGGATTAGCAGAAAACTAAAGTAGTTGTTTGAAGTCATCAAAGTGGCATAATTTACTTGCTCTTTCAGAGAGATTAACTTTATGCTCCAGGTCTGCAAGAGTCAGTTTTTTTATTTTAGCAGACTCCTTTTTTTCAGAACCAAGAGATGGCCTGCAGTCAAAAGGCAGCAGAAGTTGAACCTGGAGCAAGGCTGTGAGCTCAACTCTGTGTGCAGTGATCTCATTACCACAGAATGAAATGAGTACTCCAACTCACTATGGCAGCTGGGTCTTCTTGCCTAAATCACTTATCTTTCTCATGAAATTACCAGAAGTAAACATGGCATAGAAGCCAGCTAGCAGACGTTGAGTCTGGAAGACATGAACATCAATATTGCCAAGCCTAAAAAGTTTGTATATTGCTTTAAAGCCCCAGCAAAAAAAGGACTTTATTATGATTAAATTTAAGGTTTAGGATCTTAGTTTGAGGGCTTGAGGATTCTGTTTTCATTTCCCAGTGGCAAGCCAGTTACAAATTTCCCTGTCCATTGATTTAACAAATTCTGGTAGTACTTCAAGCCCTTTTCCTGTTTGTCTTCCTGGCTATGGTTGCTCAGAGAACAAGCCAAGAACAAATCTCTGGTGTTGAGCCAGGCAGGGCAACCTGCATCACTTCCATGGGGTTCAAGTCTCTTCTCCCACAAAAAAGGGGTCCACATCCAAAGTGCCAACTGGGATGGTCTCCAGATTCTCATCCCACCACAGAACTGGGCTTTACCTGGGAACTGCTTCTCAACAGGTACCAAGGTGGTACCAGGGAAAGGAGTGAAGAACCAGACAGTGGGAGTGCTGCTGCCCCAGGTCACAGCCCATGCTCTGCTCCTGCTCACCTGGCTCTTTGAACAGTGGAGGCCCTACAGTTCATTTTATTAGTGTAAAACTATGCTTTGAAAGCCTGTTTGCAAATATACCACCAGTATAATCTCTAATAGCAAACTTGCAGTAAGGCCATTTCCTTCTTTTACTCTTATTTCCTTACATTTCCTTATATGTTGCTTTAGTACTGCCTTTCTAGCTCCTCCCTGCTTGTGCTAGCAAAAGTGTATTGTTACCATGGGTCTCTCTTCATGTGAGCTACAGATGAAGAATGTCCATGAAAAGTAATAAAAGTATAAAACACCTACTTTTTAAATTATTACCATTTTGGTAAGACAGGGCTTTTTTAATTCAACAGCAAGCAGAGGGATCAAGGCTTTTAGATGAAAAAAAATAGGCTCTTTCTTTGATTAACTGTAGATGCCCAGGTCCATGCCATGAGCTGTGAGTAGCTGCTGCTGAACTGCAGACCATTTTCCACAGGCTGCCTGAAACCTCCCATAGGATGTGGGACCTTGGACTCTGCAGGTCCAAGGACTGCCATTCCAGGAGTGATTTCCTCCTGGTTAACTCATCAGTTGTGTCAAAGTGGCCACAAGGTGACAGCCTGAACAATCAAACAGGAATGGCTCAAAACTGTCACACTTCTCATGGTCCTACTGAAGCCACGAAATTTATGCTCAAACCAATTCATAAAATCCTAATATCATTTGGGTTGGAAGAGACATTTAAGATCATGGGGTCCTGCCATCATTTAGCTGGCATTGCCAACTCCACCACTAAACCACATCCCTGTGTCACACCTTCACATCTTTTAAATGCCTTCAGGGATGGTGACTCAGCCACTTCTGTCCCAATGCTTGATAACCCTGCTGGTGAAGTAATTTTTCCTAATATCAGAGTCACAGAATCACAGAATCATTTATGTAGGAAAAGACTTTTTAGTCCAATCTGTGACCAAACACCACCATGACAACTAGACCATGGCACTGATTGCACATCCAGTCTTTCCTTAAACACATCCAAGGACAATGACTCTATCACATCCCTGGGTAGCCCATTCCAATATTTAATTACCCTTTCAGTGAAGAATTCCACTCTGAACCGCCCTTGGCACAAGTTTAGGCTGTTTCCTCTCATACAGTCACTTTTTACCTGGGAGAAGAGACCAATCCTGATACAACCTCCAAATATTTTCAAATCCAGGAGGTTTGGATGTATGGTTTGAATCAGTTCAGAACTTGAAAACAATGCCTTTTTTTCCCCCTTTGTTATCATGCTTCTTGTCATGTGGAGGGTTGTTTGTTTCTTTGTTTTTGAATGACCAGAAGAAAATCCTAACCTTTCTATAGCCAGCTAGAAATGTCTGCCCATTCCCTCACATCAGAATCCCTAAATATGTGACTGAGGTACAGCAGCATTGTACACACCCTCAGAGCTGTCAGCCTGACTGCCATCCAGCAGCCCTGTCAGACATGGGCTCTGTGATCAGCACAGGAAAGAGTTTGACTGCCAGCACATCAACGATGCAGAGAAGACAGGTACTTCTCTCTCCTCTCCCAGAGGGAGAGAGGCACTAGGGCAGCAAGAACATCTTTCTCGTCCCACTGTTGTCAGATCACATCAAAGTCTCCCATCGGGTTTTGGTGGAGAGAAGCAAGGATTGCACAGGCATAGGCAGGTCCCACATCCATCTTGCAGCACATGCCCTGTTCTGAGCATGATCCCCTCCAGGGAAGAGGAGACGTTCACTCTGGGTGATATTGGAATAATTTTAGGCTACTTTCCCCGTGCCTCAGGGCTGCTGCCACAGTGATGTTGGTGCAATAGTGCCATGCAGTGGTCAGATTCTGCAAGGGGGAGCATCTGAATACACCAGGGACTGGTTGCAAGGATTTCCTGCGAGGAATATCCATTCCATCTGCTCGCAGTTTACACTTCATATAAGAGCCTTTTTATAAGATAGATGGCGGCTTTGAAATCTGAAGCCTGGTCCAGCCATGTTCAGGTTTAACTCCTCTGAAACAGGAGTGGCATGACCACGGATAGCTGTAAGACCAAAGAAAGGACAGATATTTTTGTGTGGAAGATGGAACAGCCAGAATTACAATTATTGCAACACCACTACGAGAAGCACTCCTGACTATGATAATTCCTGCATCACTGAAACTTCAACTATGTCTAGAAAGTAACATAGTGCACAGCAGTCAGCTCAGAAGAAAGACTGAGAAAATGATAAAAGCAATGTCTGAAATACAAGGAAGGACAAAATAAACTACATCAGAAACCATCAGCAGATTAGGGGCTAAATGAAATGTGAAAAAAACCTCACAATTGAAAAGTAGTTTTCATCTTCCAGTGAAGGAGAGAGCATGGTCATCCTTGAAGCTGTCTCCCTTGAAAAACACTGAACTCTTTCTCCATCCCCACACCAATACTTGGAATTAGGGCACAAGACAGAGGAACCTTAAATCCAGACTACATTATACATATGTGTGTGTGCTATCCATAGCTCTGTGAGCAATAGGAACCAGAATATGCTTGGACTATGCAATGGATTAGGGGGTTTTTCCAATGTGCAGTAAAATTCCTGTGCTCTGGCCATTCATAATTCCAATGCTATGCTGAAGCTCTGATGCCATCTGATCTTTTAGTTTTCCTCCAGGGAAATTTATGGAGATCCCCTTTTCTATTCAAAGACCATAGGAATGTATATAAATGATCATTTACTTAGAGAAACATTTGCCTGCTTCAAGTCTTCAGCACAATGCCACACTCCTCTTCTTTTGGATGGCAGAAAGCAGCTGCTGGAAAAGATCTTCCTGCTGTAACAGTTTGGCTTTGGTGAAATGGGTCACAGAAAAGGGAGATCCTGGACAACTCTTGAAGATGGAGACATGAAAGGCATTATCCCAGATGCAGCCCAGACAAGTGTGATATAAGGAGACAGCCAAGCTACAACTGAAATTTCTTTTAGTTATTATGGTTGAGATGGATTTTTAAACAAACTTTGAAAAATATGTTCACCCTATCAAAATACATTTTTAAAGCATTAACTCTTAAAAGACACAGCTTTCCAAGAAGTCATTTAGATAATAATTTCTCCGTATTCACAAAAGTTGACAAATATACCCGTGTGCAACTGCATCTGACCAGAAGATGGCAATCTCTTATTATTTAATAGACAACTACAGATAGTAAATTTCATTTTTGAAGAGCCTTTCAAGCTCTGCAGAGTCCTGAAATCCTGCTTTGTGGAGTCTGATGTTCTACATTTACCATAAAATAAGCATTTGGGTTTATATAAAACATAAGATAACACTTTTTCCTTGGGAAAAATTCATTGCTCTTGCTACATTTCCTTAAAAAAACAGCACTGGGCAGCCATTTAAAAGAAACTAAAGGATAAGCTAACCATATAAATAAACAGGTTGATATTCCCTGTTCCATTAGTCTGGAGCTTAGAGGCTGATTCTGCTCCTAGCTAGTCTGAACCAGCTTTCCTGAGTGCTGGATGGAAGCAGGAATACATCACTGCTCTTCAGATGGATTTCATGCAGGCTGAAAAAGGGTGGTGCTCACAGCATGAGAAACTGGAACATCCCTTCCTGCACTGTTTTACACTTAGATGTTTTCAAATTATTAAAAAAATGGTGGAGTGCAGGGGCATACAAAGAGCTGCCCATGAACTGGCTGCACAGATTGCATGTTTTCCTGACACAGGTATGATCTTGGGAGCAGCACTGAAGAGCACATCCTCTGTCTCCAGGGACGAGTTTGGAGGCAGCACAGCTGCTTGCTTCAAAACACAGTCTGTGCTCAGATTAGCAGTTTCTGTCACACCTGGGATGTCCCCAGGAAGGGCCAGCTCAGTCTGCCTTGTGCTTTGCTCCTAGGACACTCTGCCAATGCTGGAGGGAGCCTGACTCACCCAGCATCTCCTTGGGTGCCTGTCCATGCAGGCACAGCCTGCAGCAGACCTGTAGGGAAAGACAGCTTCTGGGAAATGCAGGGAAGGAGGAGGCTGATGGCTGCCACTGAGACAGCAGCAAACTAGCAGAACACGGGGGAAGCTGGGGGATGCTGCTTCTGCTCTGAATTTCCCTGATCCCTGGCACCTCAGGAGGGGTCCTGTGATCCGTGCATGGATGTTATGATTTAATCCAGCAGGCAGCTAAGCACAACACAGCTGCTGTGATGGAGGAGAAAACTGGGGGGGGATGTAAAATTCATGAGTTGACTGTTTTATAGGACAGAAACAGAAAGGTAATAATAATAAGAGTAATAATAATAGTAGTAATAACAATAATATACCAAAAAATGGATGCACAATGCAACTGCTGAGGTTTCTAAACCTAATGCCCAGACAGCTCCCAAGTTTATGTACTGAGCATGATGTCACAAGGTATGGAATATCCCTTTGGGCAGTTGGGGTCAGCTGATCCAGCTGTGTCCCCTTCCATCTCCTTGTGCCCCCCAGCCTTCTCAAAGTGGTGTGGCGTGAGAAGCTGAAAAGTCCTTAACTTAGAGTAAGCACTGCTCAGCAAAAGATCAGTGTATTATCAACATTGTTCTCACCCTAAACCAAAACACAGCATGGCACCAGCTACTAGGAGCAAAATTAACTCTATCCCAGCTAAAACCAGGATAGCAGGGTCCCTGGGAACTGCACTCTGAATCCATCCAAGATGCTTTTCAGCACCACCACTGCAGGGGTGTGTGCCCTGTGCCCCCCAGCTCACAGCAGGTCATCAGCACTGGGCACTATCTGCTTGTCCTCTGGCCAGTTGTTGGCCCCATATTAGAGCTGACGATAGAAATTATGCTGCTTCTGCATTTCGCAGTGCATTTTCACTCTCATGTTTTACACAATAATCAGATGTTCAGACTGGTTTTAAAAATGCAATTTTTTTCCAATGAATGGAATCATGATGAGTNGCAGGGTCCCTGGGAACTGCACCTTGAATCCATCCAAGATGCTTTCCAGCACCACCACTGCAGGGGTGTGTGCCCTGTGCCCCCCAGCTCACAGCAGGTCATCAGCACTGGGCACTATCTGCTTGTCCTCTGGCCAGTTGTTGGCCCCATATTAGAGCTGACTGTAGAAATGATGCTACTTCTGCATTTCCCAGTGCATTTTCACTCTCGTGTTTTACACAATAATCAGGTGCTCGGACTGATTTTAAAAATGCAATTTTTTCCCAATGAATGGAATCATGATGAGTTTTTGAAGGCACTCGAGCGTCTCTGTTCCCTAGGGAGTGCACCTCCACAGCTTTGATACAGCTCATCAGTAAACCAAGATGGAATTCACAACGTTGAAATTAGAGATTCTTCCTCATTGTTTCCCACTAGTTCCATGGTTATCCAAGGTGTATAATTTCTCCACACTGAAGCTGCAGGTGAAATTGGACATTTCTTCCAGAGCTCTGGAGCATGCAGACAGTATTGACTGGGTCTCTTTTAGCCAGTGCAAGATGCTGCTGTGCCTGGCAGATGCCAGGCAGGGCTGGGGAGCCCCACATTCCTCCCAGGCAGCCTGCTGTGGGTGCTGGGGTTGTTTCCTGGCACACAGGGTGCTCACACCAATTGGCCTCCGTTCACATTTAATGCTCCCAGAAGTGCTCAGAGGTCCTGGCTGCACAGAGTCCCTGGCACTGCCCAAGGCACCTTGCAGCACGTGTGTGAGGGTGTTTTCAGACAGCCCCACGCTCCTGGCCTGGGATCAGAGCCAGCTGAGCTCAGCCAGCTCAAAAACAGGATCTTCCCCAGCCAAGCTGGGAGCCTCAGGATGCTGGGAGCAAACACTTGGCTGCTGAAGCACAGCTACACAGGCTCCAGCTCACCCAGAGATGCTCACTGCTTGCTCACTGCTGCAAGCATGGAGGCCTGTCACAGATTTTATGGAAAACTTGAATATTTTCTATGTTTTAATACTGGCAAAAAATCCTCTCTTTTTATTTGGACCAATAAAATATAGGAACTGCTTTTTCATCACCCCATTTTTCTCCTTTCTGAGAGAAATTAGATCTTTTTTAGTTTAGAGAAGAAAACTTCCCTGCACTGAAAGGGAGTTGCTCCCTTCTCATGTACTGTAGCACAGGGGTACCACTATGCAGTCAGATACCTGCAATCTTCTATGGGTTCTCCAGGCAAAGAAAGAAAGAAAAAAGGAAAGAGGTTTCTAAACTGAAGATAATTTCTTCCCAAGGATGTGGAACACATAGGGGTAACCTGTATATCTCCTTTTCTTTCCATCACATTTCAGACTATTTTCCAATAGGCTTAAAGGCAGGACAAAATCAAGAAGTCAGCCAAGTATTCCAGCTACCTGAAGAACCCTGTCTGCATTCTGGAGCTCTAAAGACCTGTGCTCAGCACAGGATTATGTGCAGGTCTGAAGTGTAAGCAAAACTGAATGATTAAAACAGACACACAATTTCCTAAGCAGCATCTTGATTTCTGCAGAAAGGTGTAGTGCACTTTCTCTCCCAGCAGTGGAAATCAACCACAAATACTCTGATATTGAATCCTAGCATGGCTATACCCATCAACTTAATCTTTCTTATTTGTCTAACATGGGAAAAATGATCTTTCTCCTTATTCTGCTCAGTGATTTAGTCATTATTTTGGTGTTAACAAGGATTTATTTTCTTCTCACTAGCCCTGTAGTAGAAGATGCAGTTGGCTGAAACCACAGAAAAGATTTTGCACAATGCATATTATCCCACTAAGAAAAGAAGTTTAAAATATGAAGACAATATTGTTCTCCAAATAACCACTATGTTCTCAACGGTCTTAAAAGAAAGAAAATAGAAAAGAAATACAAAATTATCTCCATTACACTTAGACTGACAAGAACTGACTGAAAATAGAGGTGCAAGTAGATAGAGTAACAGTTTGATTCAGCAACTGGTCTTAAAGAAAGACAATGCATTTGAGATACTAAAATGCCTAGAGAAGTGTCAGAACAACTTCAGTTTTCCCAGAATTAGGTAGGACTCATGAATTTTACCATCGTGATGGGTATTTCTGAGAAAAAGCCTAGAGATGGTCATAAATAAAGCAAGAGACTTTAAGAAGACAAAATCAAGTGGATATGTGGGTGAAAATACAAATATTGATGGTAGTCATGGCATTGCATGGGGTAGCTGCACACATTAACAGAGGTAACCCTGTCAGTAACTGCAGATATGTTAATAAATTTAAATATGAGGAATCCACTATGGCATTACAAATATAACACTTTCCATAGGAAGGGTACCAGTCAGCTTGCCAGTGGAGAAATCATTATCTACATCTCTTCATAGGTGCTGGCTAAGATATGCCCCTAAAGTCATACAATCTACAAAGCATCAACAACCCCATATGGAGTCACAAATTATTTTCACATGTTTATCAAAGGCCAGCCAGACGGGTACATGGTTCTAGTGAAAATGTCCTGTATTCAGGCAACTGCAAACACTCAACCACCAGTAACAGATTTTAAACTGTCTCTGGAAAGTTGCTGGAAGCACAGAAAATGTTCCTATAAATGTTATTAAATCCAAAGCAACTCGAAGCAGAAATTAAGGCTTCTCTAATTTTACCTTCTCACTCACAGCTCACATAACTCACATGCTGCCTATCTTAGTTAAGTGGGCTTCTCTCAGGACCCAAGTCCCCAGAGAGATGCCCTGGTACCCTTACAAGCTGCTCATCCTCTGAGTAAGCCTGTGTATGGCACTGGGCTTCGTTTGGTGCATAAACCACATGAGAATGAGACAACAGGAACCCATTAAATTCTCGAGTGCTATTGAATATTTCAGGAAAGAGGCTCCCCACTTACTATAAACTGCTCAATATTTTCTGGAAAAACAGGTCTCAGAGGCCATGCTAGAGAAAAATACCTAAAGGAGAAGGCAGAGAGTTTCTAAAACATGTTTCAACTTAGCCCATGTTATATATTTTGTCCCTCATGACATAAGATAACCCCAGTGCTGGTAGAAGTGTTTCATGGCAAATGCAGGTCACTCTTTGGGATTTGGGAGGGAGAATAAAGTAACAAATAACAAGGTAACACATAATTTTTGTTGTTTGGACCTCATCAATTCATGTGCACTTCTTGAAACAGTGGCCTGTGGAAAGCTGTTGAAGTCACACACAAGGAATTGCACAGAATCCAGTACTTGTCAAATTGAAGTGTTCTACTTTGTGAAGAATTAACTTTGCCTCTCGAACCAGCTGTGGATCTGTAAAATTACTTATGGATAAGTATAGTTCCCTCTCTTTCCCATTAATCACAATCTGATTTACCCAATTTACTTAAACCAGGACCACTTAATGGATTCTTAAAAGAGAATGGATAACAGGGGAGACTTAGACTGGGCACTGGGAAGCCTTTCTTTACAAAAAGGGTGGTCAGCCATTGAAACAGACTTCACAGGGAGGTGGTCGATGCTCCAAGCTTGTCACTGTATAAGAGGAATTTGGACAATGCCCTTAAAAACGTGCCTTAACTTTTGATCAACCCTGAGTGATCAGGATGAGATGATCACTGTAGGTCCCTTCCAATTGAAATTGTCTATTCCATTTTATTCTGTGCTATGCCATGCTGAAATGACTGTGGCATTCCATATATAGGGAATTCTTTAACTGGATATCACTAGTAAGCACTGAAATTTTTTTTTGTTTACATTAGCATTTAATTGGTTTGATTGTTCATGTTTTCATCCCTAAGAGAATATGAATGAATTTTTGGTGGTGAAAGAATATCTTGGTTTTTCATATTCTAAAGAAAAATGGATGGTGATATAACAGCCACAATAAATACATCCTCAAAGTAAATCTTTTAACTTATAAATTTAAGCCTTTGCATTTTGATCACACTTTAAAAACCACAAAGTTTAAAATAAACTATAAACTTCATTAAAAAAAAGCAAAATAGTACTTAAGACGTGCTTTTCATCTTTGCCTGGCTAATAAATGATCTGACGTGAATATTCACTTATACAAACAAAAATTTGTTCCACAGTGCCAGTTAAACTTGAATCAGGCACTAAACAGGTCATTCAAAATCCCACAGTTGAAAAGCTGAGTCATTGCAAAAAAAACCAAAAAAACAAAAAAACATTTAGAGTTCAGACAATATCCTCTTTTTATCTAGATACCACAGCATAATTGTTTTTAAAAGGGAAGTACATTGTTGTTGCTCTGGAGCTGTGGCAGCCTCACATGTATCCAGGCAGTGCCTGTATCTGACTGCAAACAGAAATGGAAGCAGCATCAGCAAATGAAATACTGTCCTGTGGCTTCATGTGTGGCTCAGCTCAGGAACTGCATCTCTCCATTCTCTGACATGGATGAACTTCCTGGCTGAGCTACCTTCTTCATACCTTCCTGTTTGCCAGGAAAAGCTCTCATGAGTTTAGCAATTATTGCTGTGCCATTATTGAAGCCCTCAGAATAGAAGGGGTGGTTCAAGGCATAAAAACAGGAGCAGAATACATTTCAACCCAGTATCTAAGCGTGGCATGTGTTAAGAGCATGCCCTTGTATGATGGATGCAGGCAACACTGGTTGGCAGCAATAAAAAAATCTGCATGGAGAGGTTTGCCTGCTTTAGCATCGCTCCCAGCCACAAACCAACCTATCCTCAAAGCAGGAAGGCAGGTCACAGCCCCGTGCATCCTACATAATTCTCCACATTTAATGCTAAACATAAAGTCAAGGACAAGCTGTGTAAGTTGTAGTCAGGCATCTGTGAAGATAATTGCAAAGATTACTTCTATCTATTTTCCCCCACCCCAAAGAGGAGTTTCTTTATCAGCCCCTTTGGGAAAAGATGTAAATAACAGAATGCTTATGCTCACTTGATTTAACTCTTCATGCTCCCAGTGTTCCATCACTCAGAACATTTAAGGGAACCACAAGGAACTGCTAGGAGTAGGAGAGCTCAGTAGTGATCCTTCATAATTTAGGATTATTTAAGATTCTGGCAGGATACTCCAAGTGAGCAAAGCACCATGTAGGAGCCAAATGAGAAAAGAACCTGGCTCATCTAGTGTTGAAAGATGGCTGACCTTTGAGCAAATCCACTCATAGTTGTTATGTACCAGAGCAGGCCTGAAGTAAAGGCAACAACAAATGGTGCATGGTGATGACAGCTAAAACCAGAGTCCAAAAACATCTATCTGCTGAGCAGAGCCAAGCAAAGCATCAGCTCGTGCCTCTGATCACAGGCCACCAAGAAAGAGCAGCAGCATTCCTTGGCACATTCAGGAGGATCCCATGGCTATTTTTGACAACTACCAGGTGGTGGCCAGCCAATACATTCTGCAGATGGGCAGATGATCACATCTTGTTGCCAAAAAGCTTTTAAGTGATTTATTATCTTAGAGAGGTCCACAGTATTTCTAAGCTCGGTCCCAGGCAGCAGCGTCTCAGCACAGGCTGAGCTGAGAAAAAGTGTCCAGCAGGTGATTTGTCACTTCAGCTTACTTCTCAGGAAATAAAGCAGAGCTTACAGTGTTCTTCCAGCCAGCTCAGGGGAGCTCTCAAAGTTACCTGTACACCCAGAGGAGGATTGTGTCAAGCCCATGAAGGTGCCTTTGCCACGGGTGAAGTTTGTTTCTGAACACAGACATACTGTTGTGCAGTGCATTTCAGGCAAACAGTGCAAACATAAATCTGACCAAATTTGGGGGGTGCTTTATGCAGAACTGAAGCCCCTTTGAGTAGCATGCTTCTGTCAGCAGAAAATAAATTGTGTGAATCTTATGCCAACTGAGACCATCCCTTTTTAGCATTTTCAAACACAATGTCACGTAGGAAGATGCCAGAGAAGTAGTCAGAAAACAAAAGAAACTGCAAGCCAGGGTCTTGCATGTCTCCAGTGGAAATGGTATTCATGTCAAATGACATAAGTGTCAAACATGAGTCACTGCTGCCATTTCTGCCTTCCCAGATGAGGGAAATGTATACTCTGTGGTCAAGGCAGAGCAGGACAGGATGATAGATATTAGGCAGTTTGACTCCAGTGCAAATGAGCTGTTAGGGTTTAATAGAAGTGTCTCTCTCTATAATGCACACTACATTTCCATAGCACCCAATGAAGGACTGGAAACTGAGTCTTACAGCCAGGGAGAGTTTACCAACATTCAGTGGCAGAAAGCAGTACTCTTGGAAAGCTCTCCTGAACCACTGCCCACATTTGGTAGCTGTGGTGACTAATACAAAGCTGTTGTTTTAAAAACAGCATTAGAACAAGAAAGCTGCTTCATTTTCCTCCCTGATAGTAGGCCAAGTGCCAGCAGTGACTGACAACTTGATCTGTCAAACAACAAAGACAGCTTGATCTGCCAAACAAGAAAAGTTTAGGTTGGGGGAGTTATTATTTAGACATGAGAAAGGTGATGCACCTTTGAAAGTGTGTACACATAAAGCATGTCTTTTCATTTTGAGAGCATGGTCTTGCATAAAAGGGACTGCTTAAACTAAGAGCAAAGTGGGGCAATCCTCAGCCATTGCAGTACTGTGAGCAAAGCTCCAGCAGCTCACCAGTGCCAGGAATCTGGCCTATTGTCTGCCTTTCCACCCCACTTTATTGTCTGTAGAGTTTGCCTTCAGTGTACCTAAGTTTAGTGTACTTCAATAACTCAGTCAACAGAGGGAAGCAGATGGCAAACATTCCCTCCCAGAAGCCTGAGGTTTCTTTCTGGCATCTTAGTGATACGAGAGGTATCACCAATGCAAAACCTCTGGCCAGCACCACTGCACTTTGCCATCAGGTTTCCTTTCTTGTCAAGGCATCACTGACTCTTAAAAGTCAAAGTGACCTGATTTGGTTTTGGGACTAGCAGGGTACATGGTTTGAACCTTGTCTCATTTCTTCAACAATTTGTCCAGAAAAAAACATCAGTTAGGAAAAAAATTACTAATGTTGATCCTTCCCTGCTCATCTGGACACCATAAAGGCATGCATGTTGTTAAGGTCACACTGTGTCATCCTTGCACGTGATGTGCAGGCTGGGTTATCTCCAAGAATAGAGAAGGAAGTTCAGGGGCCAGGGGGTAGGATCTGCTGTGGTGCCTGAAAATGCTGTTATTTTTTAGGTGTGCTTGTCTCTGAGCCTGTGCAGGACTCTGACAGTTCAGTGTGCCTGATGCATTCCACTATTTTCTCATTTTTTAATAACACTTAATTCAAACTTATGAATAGTGACTATTTCACCAGAGCATAACCATTCTGTCATCTGGAATAGGCATTTGCAGTGGTGCAATGCTTTGGCTCCATAGAGATACCAGTACAGATCCAGAACAGAAAGATATTTTCTGACACTAGATTACTTACTGCAAGGGATATCTCAGTATTCAGTGGCACTGAATTCATTATTTGTCCATTTTGACCTTGTCAGACTTTATCCCACAGGTTCCAGGGAGAAACAGCAATCTCCAACTGCAACTGTGATTTCATCCCCCTGAAGACAGCAGGGTGAAACTTCTACTTATTACCCATGGTACTAAGTCTCTGCACAGGTTTTTTTTGTTTGTTTTGGTTTTTTAAAGAAATCTTCTTTCCCTGATGCCATAAATGTTAGAACTGAGCCCTGACACAGCTGCTGGCCTCAGAGGGAGAAGAAGGAAAACCCAGGAGAATCAGCCCATTGCACCCCAACATGCAGAAAGCCACAGAGATGTCAGGGCACAATACATACTATAAAGTTCTTTGCTGGAACAAAAGCACCCTCATTGCACTCTCATTCTCTTTTAAATCAACAGAGTTGTAAAAGTTATTTCTATAGGCATCTATTTTCTGTCTCTCATAAAATTGTGTGAAAGCGTTTCCCGAAGAGCCCCGCCGCTATTGTGCAGCCGACACCCCCGCCCCGAACAGCGCTCCCTGGGCCGGGCACTGAATACAGCAATCACTCTGCTGCCTTCCTCCCGGTGAAACACAGAGCATAAACCAGAACTCTTTCAGAGACACTAAGCTGTGTTTTCTGTACACTCCCTGAGAAGAGACACAACTGACCTATTTTCGTACGTCCTTCAGAAAAGAGTTTTCCTACTCACTCTAAGAAGATTTCATCTTTCTCTCCTTACAAAGGATTGCAAAACAAGTCCTAACAAGTCCTAATTGCCTTTCTTTTTTCTCCTGACATCATCATGTGAAGACCACTTGCCCAAGGTTATAAAGGCTCCTTGTTCATTCCTTGAATACATCCCAGCCATCACTCCAAGTTAGAGATTGGCCATTTTAAGCAACAGAGCCCTGTGTAGGCACAAATGTCCTGCTGAAGCATCTAGTTATTTATTAGAGTTACACATTTGCCACTGTTCCTGGAATCAGACAGTAGAACTAGAGAGCCAACAGAAGGCAAGCAAGCAATTAGTTAGGGGGAAAATAATCTATGGTATTGTTTGTGTCCAGGTAGGAGCACAGCTGAAATTCTGGACCTGGGCCACCTTGAGTCTGCAGAAATTCAGGACCTGGGCCACCTTGTGCAAAAGGAGTGATGTTTTATTGTCAGCTTCTCATCCAGGTAATTGCATTCATTTCATGAACAGAGGCAATTTCAGTCACAATGAAGGCTCAGCCTTATCTGGTGACAATCCTATCTCTTGTGTCCAAGTAGCTGATACATCACACAGGGTTGGAAACTGCCATGACATTTCTGGCAAGTGAGGAGGATTGAGGGGAATATCCCTTCCCTTCACACATGGACCCTTTTTCTCAGCCCTCACTTCTTTCCACAGTCTCAACAAGTTTCCTTTCACGCCTTTAACTCCTCCCAAAGTTGCACTCTAAATGCCAATTTTCACATCCTAGACATTTTTTATTACTGCACATTTTCCACTGGGATCCCAGCTGGCAGCTCGGCCATGATCCAGTGCCACAATGGCAATCTGTGCCATCTCAACAGTCTCCAGCTGTTCATGCCCCATGCTCACACAGAGCCCTCAGGTGGGTGTTTTTCTCCCCTTAAACCCATTCTAATTTAGATCTGGTCCACATGAAGATCATCTGTAGGTGTCACCACTTATCCCTCCCTGTTGAAGGGGTCTGAGGAGCAAATCAAAGACCTTCAGCCCTACTGATAAATCATGCTCATGATGATTTGAGACATCATAAGTAAAGCCAGGCCTTCAAATAATTTATTTAAGACCTAGTACATTACACACAAAAGACTGTTGGGGTTTGAAGTCAAATATGGAAAAAAAAATCTAAGAGAAGTATTAATTTTGCTGACAAAACCTGTTTCACTGCAAACACTGGCTGGATTTCCTTTCTTCAGAGTGTAGTGAAAGGGTCTGGTTGTTGCTGAAATAGCTGAATGTGTTAGGAGACTTTGGAGTGGAAAATACAGTCTTAGAGTTAAGGGTAAAGTGGGAACTGGATTCTTTTTGTTTTCATTTGCTTAAGTGCTGTAGGAGGCTAGAAAAAGGCTTCCTAAATGTTCTCTGTGCTGAAACTCTGACATGAGAAGTAACTCAGGCTGATGTGAAGAACTATTCACCCTCTGGGGCTTCCAGAAAATCAAGAGCAGCTGTGCTTTGAATCCAGAACTGTTGCAGAAGTCCTGAAGAAAGAAACCAACCCAGTCTGAAACACCTCTGCCAAGAAGCTCAAGTATTTGATTTTCAACTGAGTCCCAACTTCCTACCTGGAATATAGTGCTACACCTCTGCAGAACACTAAAATATCACCTGACTTGGGGGATAGGCAGATGCAGTAGTGTTGAGACTGAAAAGCCCTGGGGTTAGGGGGTTTATTAATAAAAACCTCCTCTTTAGAATCAGGCTTCAACATAAAAGAGGTCTCAACTTTTCCCTGGTGCCCTACCCTACTCACCTGGACTACACTTCATTCTGCAACTTCTGTGATCTTGGAGCAAAGTCAGGCTAGGTGCTGCATAGAGGTTTGGTGTACAAAATTATCTTCATCATCTCTCCCTGCCCCACAGGATTAACAGCAGTCTTGCAACAGTACAAATGAGTGAGGAGCAGACACTGTCGCCAAAAATTAAATCTGAGGTGGCACTAGCCCCTGGCAAAGTCTTCTCCAGCCTTTTTCAGTCAGTCAGACATAGTTGTTAAGGGAACATTTTTGGGAATGTGTCAAATGCAATCTCATAAAAATCTCCTTTCTGATGGGAGTTTTAGGTTATAAAAGTTAATGCAATGCAGATAGCTGAGTTGAACAGGCTGTTTCCCAATAGACTCTGGTATAAAAAGTATTGCATTATATAAAGCTTGAATCACAGCTTTCTCAGCAACTGTCTGGTACAGACTGGGTATCTATCTCATGAAAGGCAATGAAAATAGTATGGAGAGAAAGTTGTACTTCCTAGGAGAAGACCTGGCAATAAGATGGGGATTTTAAACCTTGTTTTTTTCCATTTAAAAGTATACAGGCAAAATGAAAGCTAAAGAATAATTTCATTATTGCCCTCTCTTTAGTTAAAAAATGCAAAAAGTCAGACTGTCTGGCTAGCACATTATGAGGATATTGATGTAGTTTAAAAAAAAAAAAAAAAAGTGATTTTTCCACCCGGAAACATGATGTGTCACTCCTTCAGCTTTGTCCCTGAGGGCAGACCATGGGAATTCCCAGTCTTGGGCCCCTGTGGCTCTCAGCCAGCCCTGCCATTGAGGCTGTGCTTTCAGCCTGGGATGTTGCTGTGCTGCAGGGGCAGAAAAAAAGCCTTCAGTCTGTTTCCTGGCAGGATGAGGTCGGGTCTGGGGGGGCTGTGTAAAAGAGTCCTGCAAACCTCTGTCAGCACAGAGGAAGCAGGGAGCCTTCTTACCTCCCAGAGAGGAGAGAAAAATTATACAAACTTGGCCTAAACCAGCAACAACCCAAAGACTTCTAGAGTCCCATAACATACTTTGCTTCAGTTTCTTTCAGAGTATCTTACTCATTCAAGACTCTCACGGCTTCAAGGCTGACTGAGGGATTTCAACTGTGTCCTTTGAAACAGGCATGGATTTAACAGGTGAGGGAGTGACAACCATTTAGCTTTACATCTACAATCACACATCTGGGTGTGCTTGGGTAATTTGGTGCCCCAAATCCCAGAACATATTTGTAGCCACGTGGTAGTTCAGTGTGGGCACTGTGTCTGCCCCTGCTTTGCCCATACTGGTTTATGTGGTGGGAAAGGTCTGTGCAGCTGGAACTGAAGGGCCAGATCTTGGAAGCCTATTGGAAGGGTTTGTCTACAAAAGAGCTTCTCTTTCTTCTTGCACAGAATTTACAGGACAACGCTGACTAATGCACCTTCCCCTGCCCACACCAACCTAGAGGATCTTTGGGTTTGGCCCACAGGTATGAGCACCATTCACATCTTTACCTATTCCAATTCTTAACAGGGTGAAGTTTAATCATTCCTACTCCTGCTGCTATTTTGGGGAAGAAAAAGAGTCATTCTGTCATTGCGTGCTCCAGAAAACATAAAAGTCTCTAAGGAGCCCAGGCTTCCTGTTACTAGTGCCTTAAACTTTGCCCCACCTTTGGGAAGCACAGGCCACTAGTGGAAGAATGTCATCCACTCTAACAATTGATTTTCTCATGTACAATAACGTCAGACCTTTTAAATAAAAGGCTGACCTGTCTCCTTCTAAAATAATTCATCTGTTTTATGGAGTGTTGTTCTGATTATATACAATTCCCACAAGAAGGGAAGTACCTTTAAAATAAGGACTATTCAGTACTAGTACAGGATTTCCTCTTGTTGTTGATAATTTCCTCCTAACAGAAGACGCACTGAATCCCAGAGAAATTCAAAGGGGCAATCTACAGACAGTTAGGCATCTACATTATACAGGGAACGTTGTTCAATCACATTGATGTTTTCCTGATGAAGTAAAAAACAGATATACCTGCTGTGCAGGGTATAAAAGAGTTCCTACAGCACACACTTCAGTTCCCTTTGCTACATTTTCAACCACTATCCAATCCCACAAACTTTCACATAATCACCCGTGAACAGCAACAAATGACATTTTTTTGTCTTTTCATCTTTTGTTGTTGAAATCCAGCCTCTGAAATGGCCTCTGCTGTTCAAGAAGGCAGGCTTGGTGACAATGAGAAGATTACCCAGTCATTATCAGCACAACCTACAGCAGCTATATAACATGAAAGAAGTTCTGTGTTCTCTCTACCAGATGTCCCTTGACTCAGAAAGAGGACTCACCTTCACTAGAAGGGCTCATTTTCCACTACTGCTCAGAACATCCACCTGCCCTACTCATGTAGTTGTGAAGGAGACCTCATACCTACATAAATGGCTGATCCATGCTGAGAATCTCCACACCAAAACCCAGGAGCTGAGTGGCAGCACTAACAGCTTGGTGGTAACTGCTGATGAAGGCTGGGGGGTTTGTGGAAGAGGCTGCCTGTCACTAGATGGTCTTACCAATGTTTCTGATGTCTCCAATTCTCTGTCAACTTGGGTCAAGCCCTCTCTCATGCTCTAATTCCTTGAGCTCCTTACACTTACTTGTCTGGATTGTACAGGTGCAGTCAGTAAACCAAGCTATGATGCACTCTTACAGCCACTGATTGCCCATCTACCCCTTGATTCTCCTTGGCCAGTGGGATGACCCATCAAATGTGATGAAGACATTCACATGCATTTTTTCAGCACCTTATTCGTTTTAAATAATTTTATACATTGCTCATACTGAGAAAAATTATGAANTACCTTATTTGTTTTAAATAATGTGCCTCACTCTTTATACATCGCTCATACTGAGAAAAATTATGAATACTGAGTACTGCCTTCCCCTCTCCAAATTCTCTACATACTGGCATGCAGCTTATTTTTCCATCTGATGTCAGATATTTCCATATCTTTGCCAAAGGCAGTGCAAACAATGCATCTCTTCCTTCATCTGCTCACAGGCTCCATTTTCCTCTGATCCTACAGATCAGCCTTCCTTCCTTCTCCTGCCATTCTCTCGCAGAGCTGCTTCCCCAACTTTCCTACTCCCAACTTCCTTTCTTCTGTGAAAGCAGAGCAAAACATAGAAATGCACACACCTGTCCAACCTGTTACTAATGTTTGTGCCTAGACTTTACTGCTTACCTTGGAGAAGTCACCAGGAAAGCTCCAAGAAGTCTCTTCAGTGCAGAGAAAATAGCGCGGTGTGCAAAGTGCTCCCTGTGCCCCAAAGAGCAGGAGGTGTGCAGAGCTGCTACAAGCTATCCCCCTCCCCTCTTTGCCAGAAGGTTTCACCTGAAATGAGCAGCCTGGGAAAAGACTCTGAAAAGGTCCAAACAATATGCTGTGGTTAGGGGGTCTATAAGCAGGGCAGAATGCCCCCACTGCTCAGCAGTCCTGAGCACTTTGGTAAGTCCCTCCTGCATTATACAGCTGTGTTGCATGATCTACTGAGATTCAAAAAAAAACAAAAAAAAACAAAAAAAACCAAAACCAAAACAAACAAAAAACAGCTGTAAGGGAACCTATCTAAGAACTTTGCTGGGAAGGCTTGGGCAGACTGCAAACTCAAACACAGTTTGGTCCACTCCTTCAAGCATGAATAATCAGTAGAATTTGCTAGACAAAAAATTTCACAGGACCAGGTGGAATCAGAGAGAGCAACATATAATATCCAAGCATTTCGTTAATAAAAGCCTTCATCAAATGAACACTTCAGACTCCCAAAAGACACCTTCAAGGATCTGTATCTTACAAGGCATTGGCATTTCGACATTTATGACTGCAGACATGCTGCTCTATTGCAAGCATGAGTCAATGCCCACATCTTCTGGCTCCAGAAGAAAGGGACTGTTCTAATTTTTATTTATAAGCTGGGCAAGAGGAGAGAGTCATTCAGTTACAGGCAAAGCACACACAGACCCTGCAAGGTCAGGTAGGCTGGTTAACACATGAACATATTCGTGCTTTAGTGTACTGAGTCACAAATACCACAATCCATCTCTTCATCCTTTCATGTAAGGCCTCAGAAAAGGGCTTTGTACATAATTTTTGTTGCCTTCCAGCACAAAGCCCATGGCGTCTATTCACTAGAGAATTCCAGCGCCATGTAGGGCATGTTGCAATCCAAACTGGGAGTTTCTGGCAATAAACTTTTGTGAGTGTGCACACAATATAAAACAGGAAGATGGATTTCAGTTTATCTGTGTTCACTTGGGCTTATTTGTTGCTTGGGAAAGAAAAAAAAAAAAAACCAACACAAAAACCTGGCAGACTTCCCACCACTATGCAATAGTCTAGGAAGGCTCCTGTCACCTGGGGACTCACATGCTGATGTGTGAGTGAAGAGAGCAATAGGGAGGATTCATGGGGTTTTCAGCATGAGCCTAATAAACTCTGTCATGCTACTAGTGTTAAGACAGGAGCACGGAACAGAAAGTGTCTTAAGAACTACTGACAGCTTTTTTCCAAAAGCTAAAAAATGTCACTTTCATCAGTTATTCCTTTATGCCAAAGCACAGAATGGATTTCCAGAAGTTTGTATCTGGTTTTCTGCAGCATTTACCAGCCTTTTAAATTTATTCTGCACTCCAAGCCAGCTTTGTTAATAAAGGAGGATAGCAGTAGCTTATATGAAGTACCACATCATCCTACATCCTACACAAAGCTTTAGCCTGAGGTTCCAGATGGACACGTTTCATCCAAAGCAATTAAAGGTGGGTGGGGGGGTCATGGAATCAAGACATATATGCATTTCCTTCCTTTTCCAGCATCGCTCTACTTAAGCTTGTGCTCCTGAATTGCTCTTTTGCAATAGGGTAAATAAGTAAACGTTTTGGACTCTGGAGATATCTATTGCCTAGAGAAGAAAGTTTATTTTACCTTTCTCGGTTTTTCTTTAGAAACCTAGCATCCTGTAGGAAAGAAAAATAGCAGAATGTCTCAGAATTGTAGTTTTTGAGAAATAAAAATTTCTCATTCACACAGAAAACTTCCTACTACAACTGCCTCTTGAGGAAAGGAGACCAAACACTGCCATACCTGTTTCACTTGCTGGCTAAACAGATATACATTAAGTGACTACTAAAACAGATTTACAAAGTCAGCAGCAGCCCTGGACTTACAATCCTGGTGTTTCATTCAGCTTCTGGGCCATGCATTTCCCATTTGAATTACTAGTTTTTTATGAGTTGCTAGATTCATTCATCTCTTCCTATGATAACAAACAGTAAATTTTTGAATCCCTAAAAATTAATATAGAATTACTGCAAAAGTTGAATTAGTACTTTTCATTAATACCTTTGTCATTGGTAATAGAAAGAGAAGACAGTGGATATAGAGACAAACACCAGCAGCGAAACTTTTATTGCACTCTGCTTCTGAAGTCCATTCAAGGGTAGGACAGTGGGACAAAAATAATTATAGGGGTCTTTGTACACAAAAGAGCCAGCTATTTAGAGGGAGGCAAAGTCATTTGAATGTCAATGAAATAACCATTAAAAGGCTGAGAAGCATTGCCATTTATTAAAAGATCTAAAGAATAGTTGCATGCACTATAGCAATCTTCTAGGTAGGAGTTGTTAATTTGCTATAAAAACCTGTTAGGGACAGGGCAGAGCATAATTAAACAGGAGACAATACACACTGTGAAAGGAAACTGGATTTGGAATTTTACAGCCTCTTATTTCAGGTTTCTACATGAAATACTATGCTCTATTATCTCTCCTTAATAACACCTATGTATTTCCAGCTCCCACAGTGTTTTGCATTTCATTTCTAGCAGTGGTCTCCTACAGCCTCAGAAGGAAGGTAAAACAAGGTTATGCACTTGAATGCTCTCCCGCTCTTTCCAGCCTCACAGCAATCCTTCTTCCGAGAAAGTCTCTCATCAATGCCACTCCTTAATTGGCCTGAGAGCCCCTCTTTAAACAAAGCCCTCGTCTCCCACAGGGCCGAGTTCTTTCTGCTATTCTGGCAGAGCTAAATCCAGACAAGGATGTGCCATTTACCAAAACAAGTGTACTATAAATTCAAATGTGCAGGAAAGAAGTAAAGTACTTCCAGAGGTTCTGCAGGTAGAGATTTGCAGGTGGGACAGTGCATCAGGAGAAAACCTATCTGCCTGTAATCCTGTCAGGTTTTTACTCCAAGAAAAGGTGTTTGACACTGGTGGTACCGCTCAGTAACAGATACAGGATCAGTGGGAGACCTGGGGTAGATTCTGCACTAATGAACTGAATGTGATCTGAACCTCACTGTAACACACAAAACTTCATTCCAGAGCTATGGGACAGATAACAACTTCGTCAGTTAGACAAAAAAGGACTTCATGTTTGTAAAGATGATCACCTTTTAAGGTTAATACAAATGACCAAGACTATTCAAGCCCAGTGCAGTTTTAACCTCTTCTTTAGCAGAAACCCTGGTATCTTCACTACCTGCCCACACACTGCCAGGCACATAAAAGTGATGTGCAAAAGAAATCCTACATTTTCCTTCCCTTGACTGTTATTCCAAGGCACTGTGGTTCTTCATGTACTCAGCTAGCATAGCTACATATGCCGTAATATCTGAGAAAAGAGTAAATACAAATGCCCACAGCAGGACTAAGTAGCAATTGTTCGACATCTCCTGTGACACCCACAGGCATAGAATTCTCTACTGATACGTATCAGACAAACATGTCATTTAAAACACTTTGTTCTTTCTCCTTTATTTAGCCACAACAGATACAAGAGCAGGCAAACCCCTTCCAGTGGAACTCACTCGATAAACCTGTTCAGATTAAGATTCTCAGGAAATTAAGCAAAATATATGTACATGCACACGCTCCCAGGCACACAAGAACACAGCAGAACCCTTACAAAATGAGAAGTGGCACTGAACTGCACCTAAAATGCAATAGAAACATCACCTAGTTAGGATGCATCTGTTAAGCAACAAGGCTGTGCACTGAACAGGTTCCCACTATACCATTCCATTGGCTATTTAAACACCAGCATCAACTGTTTCAGAGGAAAATTTGAAGCTGACAGAGAAAGTCTGACCTCAGATACCCAAGAATTCAGGCTAGCAGAACAACTACTTCACTGTAACTCAAAGCAGGATCTGGCCCTATGAAATGAAGATGCATGTGACCAGACAGGGAGATTACTGCAGGTGACAACTTTAATTCCCATAACTTCCCCAGCAACTAAACCCACCAACGCAGCGTGCAGTTTGACTCCTGCACCCTTCCCACTCATTCTGCTCCTCTTTGTGGAAGAAATAGTGTAGTGGTCCTAAGAGGTAAGTATCTACTAGGGACTAGAATAAGATTGCCAAACATACCAAACAGCTTCAGAATAAAGAGGAACTGGGCTCTAAGATAAAGCTGGTCAAGCAGGTCCATCTGATTTGTCAACGCTTTGCTCAGAAATATAAGACTCAAATATAGTTTACAAAAAGAGTAATTCTTTATAGAACATTTCAGTGTCAAAATACTAACAAAAACACAGCTTGTAAATGCTGAGAAGAATGGTCTTGGAAAAATTATTAGCAAAACTAGGCCATCACTAACAATAATAGGTGGTATCTCTTCATAAAAAGCCAGTCTGATGTACTCAGGAAAAATGAAACATTTGAAACAAACTGTTTACAAAAGTGACTTAAATGCTCAGCAGAGATCTAAACAAGTGTTAACAAACCACTATTGTAATTTTATTTTTGGACAATTTCAGCAACTATAAAAAAAAAAAAAAAACAAAAAACAACCTGTTAATACAAAAATGTAGAAAACAAAAAGAAAAATCCCATGAGACAGTTTTTAGACAAACTCAGTTTAGGTGAAGCTGTACCTTTGTCCCAGTTACTAAGAACTTCAACTTTAAGGGTGGCATAACCCAGCTGAGCCAGGCTGAGAGGCTTTCCCACCCTGGCTAAAGAGTCAGTTCTTAGAAGGCGCCAATCTCAGTGCCCCAGGGTCTGTAGGGTTTGCTGAGCGCTGCTGACTGCGTTGGTGTAGATGGGCTCAGCACGTTGGGGGACAGCAGATGAAAGGAGCCAAACGAGAAGGGGAACGCAGACAAAGATGCCATGGAGGAGAGAAGAGGAGGAGACAGTTTGGTAGTAGACGTGACCACAGGGAGCACTGGTCCGACGCTGCCGTTTGGGGGCACTCTGAGTGAGGAAGTTTCAGCGTGTGGGGCAGCAATTCTGGTCTGGTGATGTGGTTCTGTGGAAGATGCTGTAGTACTGGTATTGCCATGCCCATTTTGAGCCAGCAGCAACGGGTGAGGTATGTGAGGGTGATGTCCAAAGGCACTGCCCCAAGGAATGTGTCCGATGCCAGTGTGTGCACTACTCGCCGCTTCCCGCTGAGAGGCGTAGTTGTTGAGATGGGACACGAGTCGAACGCGCAGAGGATCAGAGGCATCCAGACCCTCTATGATGCTCAGGTATCGAGCAACTTCAGCCAGGCACTCTCGAAATCCTAGACTCCGATAGTCCATAGCCAAAGCATGAGCATCAAAATAACCTAAGAGAAAAGAACAGAGAATGAAGTCTTGAGATGTTGTTTTCTAGTCATTGTCTACAGAAGCCTCCCCACTCCACCCTCCCCTATAAGCATATTTCACTTGGATGTGGTTAGTACTCCCAACCATAGACTAGCTGCCAAGCTCCTTTTTTTTCCCTTCCTTTTTTGTTTAACAAGCTTTTCTTTTATATCTGTGCTGTGATGCTGCAAGTCCCAAGACCAGTCACTGACTGCCATTTTTAAACTCGAATTGCTCACTGACACTGGAGGAAAGTATTTTTGCTCCTTCCATTTGTCTCCCTTGTGCAAGTAAAACCACAGCATGCTGAAATTCATTAGAAACACAAGTCCTAACTTATCAGAGGAGACTTGAGCAGGCAAAGTGCTTTTTTCTTAAAAGTGCCTTTCAGCATTTTTGCTAAATCTTTTCAACACTTATTTCATGCTGTATTTTTCCCTAGTTCTGTTCTGAACTTTCAGAAAATTTGAGAAACAAGCATTAGACATCAACAATAACTGTTTTCCAAGCTGCCAAAAGCTGATTCACCTCGCAGGGCTGACTGCTACAGGGATTTGCAGACACTCTCCTATAGAACAACTCTCTCTGGCAGCCCATTCCAGCAAAACCTTTCAGCATCAGTGATGCCACAAATCTTGTGAAGTAGAGAAAGTCCCTAATTCCTGATGAAAGGTAAGAGAGCTGCCGTTCACTTTCTGCAAGCATTGCCAATGCTGGGGAATGCGGCGCTCTCACAGCAGCCTCCCTGCAGGGCTGCCGACTCTGTCACGCACGAAACTTTACCTTTCCCTCCTGCTGTATGCAGCATTTTCAGGTGATCGACAGTCATCTGCAGAATCTCTGCTTTTTCCAGCTTGGCTGATCCCTAGGACAGAAGGGAAGGCACGAAACGTTTCAGGCACAACCAGAGACGTAACCGAGGGGTGACGCTCCCTCCCGGGAAGGGACGGGGGGCAGCGCGGAGGGTCGCTGGGCGCTACCTGCTTCTCAAAGGCGCTGGGCACCAGCCTCCTCAGCTCGGACAGGCTGTTGTTGATGCGGTCGCGGCGGCGCTTCTCGATGATCTAGGGCAGAGAGCGGGGGTCAGCGGAGCCGTGCCGGGCTGCGGGGAGCCGCGGCCGGCCGGCGGGCACTCACCCCTCGGCGCCTCTTCCTGGCCAAGATCTGCGAGGTGGTGGAGGGAGACATGGAGCCCGCGGCCGAGCTCAGGTTCCTGCGGGGAGCAGCGGGACACCGGTCACCGCGGGGGTTCGGGGGTGCCGGGGCTCCGCGGGGCGCAGGGGAGGGAGGGGGCGCGGAGCAGCCCGCCTGAGCTCACCCATTCTCGTCTGCGCTCTCCTTCTCCACCTCGACAGCCTCATCCAGCTCCTCGCTGTCCGACGAGCTGTACTCGGGGTGCGCCCG
>VZTB01015782.1:903345-1033703 GCA_013397245.1 Thryothorus ludovicianus
TGGATGGATGGATGGATGGATGGATGGATGGATGGATGGACGGACGGACGGATGGATGGATGGATGGATGGATACACGGACAGTGTTGGGCAGGGAATGGGGCATGTCCCAAGCTGGGGAGCTGGTGTGGATGGACAGGGCAGGGCAGCACCCTCAGGGCTCCCGCCAACCCTTCCGCCAGACCCTCCTGCTGGAGTCCCCAGCAGCCTGAGCTGGAATCGTTGCTCCCTGCAGAGGCTAATGAAGCTTCTGAGGGCTTCCCTAAGGCAACAAGGGCCTGGGAGAGACTGACTGAGGAGAATCACAGAATAAATCAGATTAGAAGAGACCTCTTGTCAACTAGACAATGGCTACTGCCACACTAAGTGCCACATCCACTGTTTTCTTAAGCAACTCCAGGTATGGTGTATGGTGACTCCACCACCTCCCTGGCAGCCCATTCCAGGTGTCACCTTGCTGTGAAGAAATACCTCCTCATGTAGCCTAAACTTCACCTGGCACAGCTTAAGACAATGTCCTAATGTCCTTTTGCTGGTTGCCTGGGAGGAGAGGCTGACCCCTCCGGCTACAGCCTCCTTTCAGGGAGTTCTGGAGAGTGATAAGTTCACCCTGATCCTCTTTTTCAGGCCAAAAGAAGAAGAGAAAGTCTAGGCAAGAGTAGCTTGCCCTCTGTAAAAAAAAAACAAAAAAAACAAAAAAAAAAGTGAAAATAGTGGCTAAAGCCTGAAAGCTGAGGAGGTTTAACTTGGGGTTTTTCAGTTTGTTGGCAATGCAAGTGAAAGCAAGGCATCCCTCTTCCCTTGTACCCTTCCAAACTGCAAATCTGCCAGCCACATCCTTTCCTTGTCTACTCCCCCCACCACATATTGTGGCAGCGGGCAGAAGCAGGAACAGTTTTTAAGAAGCGGAAAGCACGTGGCCTTTGCTGGCAAAGAGGGAGGAATGACAGGAAAGGTCAGCACTGGATTCAGGATGTGTGGAGCTCTGGCTGGCACGCTCACCATGAGTACATGCTGCCTTGCACTCAGCAGGGCCCTAAGCCTGAATTCTGTATTCCCTTAACAAGTCCTCTGTATTCTGCCAGCTTTCTCAGGCTGACGTACTGGCAAAATAGGACAGGTGAAATGAGGGTGTACTCTTTGAGGTGGTTTCATAATAATTAAATTTTCATTTACATGGAGCCTTTCAACTCAGACTCCCTTCTAAGTTGATTCTTCCACGTCTCACAATCGGATGGACTGAAGGATGACCAAGATGAGCATCATGTGAGAGCAAAGAGTTGATGAACCTGGATTTTCCCATTCTAAGGCCCTGGAATAATTATCTTCAGCCTCCCATTTGTTCAGGTAAAAGATACCAGCACAGGGTTGCCTCAGATTTCATGAAGTTGCCTGTATTTTTGCAAAGCATCTCAAGCAGGAGGGAAAAGGAAGCAGAGACCAAGCTAAAAATAGTAAAAGGCCTGCAGTTAAGAAAATAGAAACGGTCCTGCAGCCACCTGTAAGTAGCTATCAGAAGATGACCGATATGTTCTATTCCCACAATACCTTTTTCACAAAGCTATCCTTTCTGCAGCGCTTTAATTAAGTTTGTGCCAGCACTTCTATTACATCCACCTCTCCAGCCTCTATATTTTTGTTGTGAAACTTGGCTGCCTGCACCCTTGCTTTTACAGGCCAGTGAAAGGCAGAGTGACATTTATGTCTTTTTGGTCTGCAGACTACATCTGAGTTCTCCTCTCCAAGCATATATGTCTTCTCCTACTATGGAGAAAACAAACATGGTAGAATCCTTAGGATTAAGCATTGATTGAGTAGAGCTGTGGCCACCCAGGTTCTGGAGTCTGGAGCTGCCCCCATCTTTAGCTCTGTGAACTACTGGGGCCAGTCAGCCTCCAAAGAAGCTGTCTTTCTGACTTCTGCAAATGATTTACAAGAACGGGCAGGTAGAGTGTAGCTGTGCCTCTGCACAGTGTGAGCAATTGCAGTTGGCTATCAGCAGCCGTGGGAAGATAGGAAACGTTTGCCTGTGTGTGGTTTCAATCTTCCCATCCAGCACTAGGAGGAGTAGACAGCAAAACCAGATTTAAATTGCTCTTGTGCTTTTCTGGTGCTGGGCATGGATCCACAGGGTTGGTCTAATTGTTAATCATGGCCCAAAGGGAAATTTTATTAGCCCAAAATTACCAGCTCATCAAGACAGCATTGTCATATATCTCTCACACCAGAAGGGCAGACAGGAGAGCAGCCTATTGCTCACCAAAGCCCAAGGAAATTAAAACAACAGTGCACAAGGTGACACTCTGAAATAGAGTTGAATTTCAGCCCCCACTGATAGATTTGCATCAATGAGGCAAGGAACCTTAGGAGATTACAGCCTTGTCCCCTACACTGCCACTGTGCTTTACTTTTCTCTGTTTCACATTGCAGTGCCTTCTTGCCTTCTACATGTTCACCTCCTGCTGCAGCCATGCAGTGCCTCAGTCACCCCACCAACCAAATATTTCATCTCACACCCCTTCTTATCACACACACCACCACACCTGACTTGCCCTCTCTTGCCACCCCCCCCTCCCCCCCAGTTTCCCCATTGCTTCCAGGGCTGGCACAACTCAGCATTTCCAGACCCAGGGGCTACAGGAACATCTGGCCCCCAGTGCTGGAAGCAGGAATGGCAGCACAGGGTAAAGCTCTCACACCAAAGCAGAGACTCAGGTTTGAGACATGCAGGAGCTCTTGTGGCAACTGTCCTTTGGAAGGGAGTGGTGCTAAGTTTTGCATGCACCCCACATTCTTCTTTGTTGGATGCTGCCCTACAGTGATTTCAGTGCTACTCAAAGTGCTCTGAAATGGTGTTGTTTATTGCTGCTGCAGGCTTCCCTCCAGCAGACCTGCCACTGCTGACCCTTGCTCTAGTGTGTGTGTGCTAAATTAACTCCCATCCCCTTCCTTTAGGTTTTCTCTCCCAAGGGAGCAAATGCTTTGAAGAGTAATCCCGTCAACCTGTCACCCCAAGTCCCGGAAACTTGTTGTTGCTATGGTTACTGTGCCCAATTCAACTGGTGGCTCTGGCACTCACATTGCAGCCAGTCAAAAACATCAGCGCTCCCCCCTGACCTCCTGTCCCCTCCCAGCTGCAGCATCAGCTCTGCAAGCAAGAGGTTGCTTCTCCAAATCTTGTTTTTTTCCTTTACAGAGTTTTGGCTGAGCGTTGATTGTTAGTGCCCCTGACACAGGGAAAAACGAGATATCACAGATCAAATGGAAGTGCTGGAGAAGTGAATGGGAGTGACAGAGGAGGATTTTAGACTCCTTGCATGATCTCTTAGCAGTACTGTGACTATAAACACTGACATTTCTGTCTGCATGTGCCAGAGGTGCAAATAGCCAGCTCAGAAGCTAGGCTGGGGTGCTCTCTAACCACACTGGATCCAACTTCTGCCATGCAGGCGTAAAGTATCTTTGTGCTGGAGCCACTGCTGCAGCAGAAAGACATAAACATCACACATTCACACGCATCTGTAGTGATACCCAGATCATCAAGACATTCCTCTCCTCAAGCTGGCCAAGGACAGGGATAATATTTACATCCAAGTCTTTACTGTAAGCAGAATGCTCCAGCTGCAATGCTTCTGCTGCGGGAAGGGTTTCAAGTGTCATTTTTGGAAGCAGTGTATAGCTATGAATAAGCAAGACTAGCATTGTCAGCACAGTAAGAGCAGCAGTGCAAACAGATATCTGTTCTGGATGGCTCCAGCAGGCACTCTGCATTTACCTGCTTAGGCTTCAGCTCATCTCCAAAACCAGACCTGGGTTATAACCCTGCAAAAGGCTAATCTGTGAACACACACTCAAGCTGCTGACAGGCAAAGCTACCTCATATTTCATCAGCCCTGTGACTGGGGAGAAGAGGCAGATTGGCTATTTTATTACCTGGTTTCCTTTCCAATAAATTCTGCCTCTTTCTCTTTTTATGCAAGGTTCCATCTGACTTAAGGCTCTTACCAATGTCAGCTTCTCCCATCGATACCCCTTCTTCCATTCCCACGGCACAAGCTGTCCTGTGAAAAGGCACTACAAGACACAGGAAGACCCTGCAGGAGGGATGACACTAGGTCATGTTAATTAATGACTGTCTCCTAATAGATGCAAAAGGAGGCAAAGTTGGCATGGCATAGTGTAAAAAATTCTGGTTTGACTTGCAACCACCTTTGATCTTAATCACGGGAAAGTGACACCCTGTCCATATGTGTAACAGTGCACCTTGTGTAAAATCACACAAAAAGTCAGCAACACATTATTGGCAGGACAGCCTCTGGCAGCACTGCGTAATCTAGAGGGGACAATGGCCCCAGAATTGTGTCAGCTACTGACACCATCCCACCATGGTGACAATTTCACTGTAAATGGGTAGTTTGCTTATAACAGTGATCACTCCTCAGTATTACAGTACAGTTTGCACCAAATATCACAGAGTAAAACCAGGTTTTCCTTTTGTTGATCTTTTTTTAACCAAGTTCTCTGTAGTTTGCCAAAATAGTTTTGTTCTGTTGCTACAGTGCTTCTCATAAATGGACTGAGGAATAATCATACAGAAACTTGCTCTGGTTTCATGCTGCTGAAATCTTCACAGTCTATCAAGGAACAGCCTGACCGGCTGTTTTCCTGTGCAATTTTACAACTTCAGTGTTTTAAAATTAGTGTTCAAGCCATGCTTTCTGTTGCACAGTGATATATGGAAGTTTACAGTCTGAGACCTACTTTGAGTTTTCTTTGCCAGTAAGATGCAGCTTTGAGAAAAATGTGTGTGTGCAATTCATTCTTGCTAGGAGGCATAGGATAGAGAATAACTCCCAGACCTTCTGTTTCACCATGAAAACTAATATTTATGGTATGCTCTTACAAGGGGAAAACCTGACTTTTTTACTAATAAAAACAATAATTATTTCCTAAAAAGTTACTTTGAACTGAATTTCATTATGAAAAAATAAAAACGAAACTTGAGCATGCCCTGTTGTTGTTGGCAAGCACAGTTTGGAATAAAGCAAATCAAAGTAATAATCCATGACTTTTGAGGGTACTAGCTATTATGACCATTGTACAGATGAGTTAAATGGAAATGGTGAATACTATGTATCTGAAGTGGTGAGCACTGACTCCCAGAACAGCATCTGTTCTCTCTCAGATGATAAGTTGTATTCACCTCACACCTTTCTGCCCTGGGCTTCACTAGACAGCTGCTGTCCCACGGTGATCAGCCACCTGAGCAAAAGTTAGACCTGGGGAAGCAGCCACTGCAGGAGACACTCCCCAGCCACAGAGAGATGAGCTGTGAGGGGATGTTTAGCATGTGTGACAAGAGTGAGAAAGTGACAGGGATTTTCAATTGCCATAAAGGTGGTTGGGACTTTGGCTGAGGTTTCATCATGGAGATCCTAGCAAAGTAGCTTGATTTACCTACTTTTGATAATGACTAAGCTTGACTGGTTTGAATGTGAAGCCTTAGTCCAGACAGTCAGAGTATTTGGATATTGGAGGACATCAAAATCAAATCCTATCATCAGTTGTCTCTTCCCTTATATTATGGAGTACTAGGATAAAAATAAACCATAGAAAATTGATTTTGCCAGAACAGAGTTAGATACTGTACCTACCATTTGATTTGAGTATTTTGACTCCAAGTTGAGGGGTCATAATTTTAAGATTCAAGCCAATTTTGCGGTGCCACGAAAGCTCTGTAGAAAATACCCTCACTGACATTGAGGGTATTTTCTTGTTACATATTTTACTTCAGTCTTGCTCATGGTTCTTAAAAACAGCAGCATTCCTGTCAGTTTCAGAAAAGTCAAGGCTTGTGAACCTGCAGAGCTGACCAGTACAGCAGTGCAAAACCTGGACCCTGTAGAGATCCTCTGTTCCCTGACTAACCTTCATTTCACCTGTTTTTAAAAATGAAGAAGTATTCCAAGGAAAATAGTTTTCTTCCAAAACAGCCCCTATCTGAAAGATTTATTCCAGAAAATCTCAGTTGTATGGGAAAAGACACTATCAAAGCAGCATGTTGGGTCAGCTACAGCAGTTACTTTCCAGGCATACCCAGGCCTCTCTTGATTCATACTGCTCTAGCTGCGACAAAAATCCCTTGTGTTTACTTGTCAGCAAACCAAACCTCTGGGACATGGCTCTCAACACATAGCTGTGCAAGCACTGAGATGCCAGGATGATGAGCTCTCTATGAGCACCTCCACAGTCACTATTAATGATGGTGCTCTAAAGCAAGTGCAAACAGTCACACGCTCTTAATGCTTAAACCACAGCAAATGTGTTTAATCCCACACAATAGCTCCGTTATACTGTGTCTTAAAGCTGTGGTCGGCCAGGGAAGTGGTGACCACTTCTCACATATATAACGTATACCAAACATATTCAGCTTGGCAGGAAGACAAGAAGCTGGAAGTGTCACACTGGAGCCTAGCCCCCCTGACAGCATGAGACATGTGCTTGTAAGCTGTCTCAAGGAGGATATTTGATTGCCCTCTTTCTTCTTCTGCCTCTCTCTCAACAAAAGTAGAGTGACCTCCCCCATGACCTGGCAAGTGCTGAAATTCCCCAAACACATTTTTCTGTTGTGCCCCAACGCTGAACAAAAGGAAACGAAGCAGCCTCGATATACTTGAAGTATGGAATGAAAATAATAGCTGGTTCTTGCTCGCCCTGCAAACGCCGATCTTTACCTCCTCCCCAGCACGGTCTGCGCTGCCTCCCACGCTTATCTGCTGTACTGTCGGCAGCTATTTCGGATTTATACGCGTATTTATTTATTTATTTATGCCTTTATTTATTTATTTGGAGAAGGGCAGANGGCTTTGTTTCCTATTCCCATCACGTGTGCTAATTAGTTGGAGCCGCTGGCTAGCTGGGAGGCGTGTGTCTGGAGTAAAAGCAGAAAGATCACTTCCTGGAGGGATCTAGGCAATCTGAACAATTCTTTGCTTTACTTTCAGCCCTCTCCCTCCCCCCGGCTTTACCACTCAGGGAAGAGAGAAGAAGTGCTGATTGTCAAGCACTAGACACCGGAGAGGCACACATTCTCTTCTGAAAAGGAGCAGCTCATAGAGGCAGAGAAAATTGGGCTGGGAAGAACATCTCATCTGTGTTTAACAAACCTGATTTTTTTAATTTTATTTTTTTTAATCTTCAGAAATCCTCAATGTCTTTCTGTTGTGGCTAAGAAGGTAAAAGCAACATTTGAAAAAAAATCCTCAGGTTATTTTAGCCTGCCCTTAGGAAGTGAGTCAGTTTTTTTATGGCAAGGCTAAGCTAGCTCATGCCATGGCTTGCAAAATGAAATGAGACCCAGAGAGAGAGAGGGAGAGAGAGGGAAGATTACCTGAGTCATGGCATTTGCTTATTAGTGCAGGCGTCAGGCAGCACAGCCAGCTCACACAGCAGCAGCAAGTACCTGTGCATGGATCAGGTTTTAGACTCAACATTGGATTTGGTTTAAGTGCCTTTTTTTCTTTCCTTTTTTTTTTTTTTTTTTTTTTTTTTTTTTTTTTTTTTAACCTTTAGATCTCCACTTAAATCCTCCTGCCCATAGCCCTGGTGCTTTTGAAACTCTGAGCACACTAGACCCCACTCAGACCATGCAGGCAGCACGCAGCCCACACAGGCATCAAGCTGGAGCTGTAAGAGCTGCCAGGGTCCCACCAACCCCTGCTGTCGTGGCAGCAGCCTTGGCTGAAACCTGTCCTTCTCACCCAGGCAGCAAGCCCGGGGGCCGTGCTCCTCTGGCATTGATACTCCTTGTCCTGCTAGTCCAGAGCGACTCCCTGTTCCCAGTTTGGCAGGCTGAGGAAGATGCTGGAGGGCTGAGAGCATGAGGCACAGCTGCAGTGGGCAGGGGGCTCGGGCGGGCAGCGAGCCCTGCAGGGACTGTCCGAGCTGGGGCTCTCCTCCCAGCCCAGTGCCCGTGCCAGCGTGGGCAGGCTCAGCAAAGGCACAGCGTGCTCAGGAGGCAGGCCCTGACCTCTGGCATGGAAGGGGGCTGCCAAGCACTCACCCCGAAATGCAACACGGTCTGAATTTGTGTTTGCTTCTCTTTCACCAGGCTTGTGACAGCAGAGGGGTGCTGCTGACAGCCACAGTCAGGCTTAGTGCAAGTGTGGCCTGTGCTTTCCTGTACAACTCAGCACAGTTAAAGGAAAGGCCCAAAGAACGAGCCATTAGTCGGCCTTGACACTGTGGGATTGCAGCTAGGCAAAAATTTCCATCCTCTGGGAAATTCCAATATTTCTATGCTTTTATTTTGCTTTCACTTGGGTTACAGAGAACTGAAATATCTCAAGACTGTTTGGTTTGGGGTTTTCCTGTCCTTTCAGTGGGGAAAACAAGTCTGTGTTTCAGAAACAGTGAAATGCTTCCCTGTGAGTCAGCTCATCTGTAAAGGGCATCTCTGTGAGAGTCTCATTAATACATGGATGTTGTCATTTATGTTATCCCCCAACCATTTTTCTTTTAGAAATTGAACCCCCTTTCTGGGTTACCTGTCTCATGATAGCCTCTTCAGCTCAGGGCATGGGTAAATATTTTGCATTATTTAAGGTACAGGCTGAATAGCTGACCCAGAGAAATGCAGAGTATTTTTTCCTGCCACGGAAAGAAGTGTTTTACAGAGTTATTGTGCAAGGCTTCAGTGGTAGTGTCCTCATACCATCATGCACATCCTGCTTTCTACTCATAACTGCTTTCACTATTTACAAACACTTCACATCCATGCCGTAGTTGCAGTTGCTTTGGAAAGTAAATTGGGAAAATATTTGCAGCCTAGGTTTCAATGAGTTAAGGAGCTAGAATTTATGAAGAGGTGAGTAGCTGGTGCCCAGCCCTCTGCAGATGAACAGGCACTTCTGGTGCTCTAGCAGGTTGGAAAGCAGAGTCTGCCTTGAAGTCAGGCTCACCCACTGTGGATGTGGAGAAGCTTAGAGAGGGAAAGACCTGCAGAATCCACCCTGCATCTTGGCCTGCTTTACTCAGGAAACTGGTGGTCAGTGAGGGAGGTGCTATGTAGAAATGGAAGGCATTCACGTGTGCATCATTCACTTCCTTATTTCCACTAAATACTCCCTAATTTGTTCCCAGGTTTATATCTTTGCAAATAGTACTGAGCAATGTCCTGTCAGACCTTCCTCCTCCTGGTGGAAAGCATCCCTCTCCTTTGGAATGGCTACAGTACTATTGAGGGGAACACTGGGCTTTGCCATAGCACCAACAGTCGATAATCTGCTACTTTTTGCACCTGTGGTCTTCCACTGACTGTAAACATTATAATTTCTTATTATTTATTTTTTTTTATAATGCAACTCACAAACTGCTCCAGACACTGACCTCCCTGAGAGATTGCTAATCAGATGGAATTGCACTGCAGGGAGTGGTGACTACTCTGTTCAGATATCTTTTAAGAATATGTGAGGACCACCAACATCTTTGCACAAGTAACCTGAACCAAAGGAAAAAAAATCTAGCAAAGCAATTCTGTCCACAATTACAAGGCTTTTTCAGAACTAAATCTAGTTAATTATTTTTTAGTTCTTGCAACTCATTATTTATATTTAGAAATTTAAAAGCTCCAACTAGAACAAAAAAACCCAGCCCATCAGTGAGTCATTTGAAAGTTCTCTGTTCTTTTTCCTATTTTCTCACTGAACATGGAAAGTGGCTCATGATTTGTGTCCTGATATGCAAAACCTACATAAGCCTGAGGGAGCTTCACTCAGACTTCATGGCCACAGTAGCCTACAACAGTCATTTCAATGGAATAGAGCTCCAGCTAAGAGAGAGGCTTCTGGGTGCATTGGTCACAGTAACTGCAAAATGTTCTGTGAAGGTGCCCACCCCTTCTTGAACTACAAATTAAATGAATGACCACATTTCAACTCTCATTTGGTGTGTGTACTGGTACAATACACTTGGTTACACACAAAAATTTTTAAAATAGTGTTTTTCCATGGTCAGCAGAATGAATCAGACCTTGTTTTCGATGGAGCAATGCTCTACATCCTGATTCTGGCCCCAGAATCTGCACCTGCCAGTTTGCTCTACAGTGCTGCTGCCTGCACCCACAGGCTGGCACAGGAAGCAGAAAGAAGGAGAAGCAGAAGATGCAGTGGGCAGAGGGCTTGGGCATGCTGACTACCCTGATCAAATCCTCTGGCAGAGCCAAGGGAGCACAACCAATTTAGGGCCCTTTTCTTCACCAGGTTTGCATAAAACCTGTAGGATATTCATTAGTTTGGATCTGCCATTCACCAAAGGTGGTGGGTGATAGCCAACAGGCTTCAGCGTTATTGAGCTTGGAATGTCTGATCAAGAAATATGTAAACAGCAAAGCAGATAAATGAGATGGCTGCTGAAACTTGGTTGCCAAAGGAATTCCATTTAAAAAGCACCTGTTTTGAATACTGAAAGATTTCCCTTTGGATTAGGAGGAAGATATTATTTCAATCCTTATAGGTAATAGCAGCAATGATATTGCTGTAGATGTAATGGTATAAATAAACAAAATGCAGGGTTTTCTGGAAGAGTCCGTATCTTTAGATCTAAGGTTTGTGTATCCAGTTTACCAACTTTATTAGCTATATTGCCTGCTCTAGTAAAAGGTACTCCCTTTTTTTTTTATCCAAACTTTGCCTCTCTTAAGAATTTGGAAGACTTAGCACTGAAGCATTGGGCCTCAGAGTAAGTACACAGCTGAGATAGTTAATCAGTCACTCATGATTGTTTCTGAGATAGGAGAGCTTTCATACTCTCTCTTGGAGAGTTCTCAGGTTTGTGATGACTGAAAATGGGGGGATGGTTTCAGTATTGCATTTACAACTACAGGAATGTAGAGTCCACCTTTAACTTGAAAATATTTGCATAAAGAATTCAGGTATTATAAAGGAAACTGATTACTTTATACCAGCTGGATTACAGCAAGCCAATATTGACTTCAGGTTTTGGTTGTCAGCAAGATTTATTTTACTCAAAGTAAATATTGACTGTGGCACCACCAAGGCCAGTATTTACTTTGGAGGAATATCAATCTTGCTGCTCAAAACTGGAAGTCGATATCATCATTGTTACACTTTCTCATAAGTAGTAGGGAGGAGGGGCTAATGGGAAACATATATATACATAATTTAAGATGCAGTGAAGAAAAGAAAATATGGAAAGATGGTGACTACCTTGGACCAGGAAAAGACTGAAGGTGCTGGAAGGAACCACACAGTCAGAATATTATAACTCCCGGGGTCATCCTTCCTGCAGACATTGGTTGTTGACCTCTTGAAAAGTAAACAGCAAGAAATGTAAGTGGTAGCTGACATAAGGAACAGTATAATAAATGGAAAAAGAATTTCTGTTCCCAGCCTCCTTTGAACTGTCAGTTGATTTTGTCTTAATACCCTGTAATCCCTACAAATTACAACACGCCTGCTCTGTCATGGGATAAGTTTAGAAAGCCATTGAAATTGTGCTTATTGGTGTCTTTGTCACTTGTGTCTTTGTAGAGAAAAACAGCATCTAAACTTCAACCAAGAGACAGACAAGGAGTCTGGATTTGAGGCCACTAACATGGAAAATGGACTATGTTGCTTTTCACTCTGTTGATGAAACTGTGGAGGAGGGCATTAAATCAATAAGTGTTATGTTACCCATGAAACCTCTTGGCACATGCACACACACTGTGTTCTTTGATATAGCAGTGCTTCCGTAGTTTAAGTGCTACAAGAACATAAAAACAGCCATTTTTCTGCTAATGTCAGAGATAGTTGTATTAATTACAGAGACAAACAGTCCTCAGGATTCCATGGGGCTGGAAGAGGTGGAGGGCTCTCCAGCACAGAGCCTAGGTGTAGCAGTGTGCAGGAAGCACAAACAGGTAACCCCTGGTGAAGAACCAGGACAAGCCTACCAAGGACTGTGGCTGGTTTCCCAGAGGCCTTGTCTGTACCACCACATTGCTGCTGGTAGAGGATGAGTTTGATGCTAAAATACACTAAATACAGCCAAAATACACTTTCTCAGCTAAGAAGCCCATGGACTGACTCCTAGCCAGGGAGAGTTTACAGCTGCTGGAGCTGGGACCTTCCTGACCTAGAGCTTAGCATCCTCCAGACGTTGATAGAGACAGAACTGGGCCAGTGGAAATCCAGCCTTGACATGGACACCTCTGCCAAGTGGTGCCAAAGACTGCCTGTCAAGGGTATGTACCAGTAGAGGAAAGCTGCATGGCACTGAACTGCTGCTCACTAGCCAGCTGCATTGAGAGGTACAAGTGGTAGGGGAGTCACTTCCCAAGCTAAAAAACGTGACAGGAGCCAGGTCTCTGCAGCAGGCCATTCGCTCTCTCAGGAAAATCTTCAGCTGGTGGCTTACAGCTGGATTTGCCATCATGCAAACACACAGCTGTAATGTTTGCCTTTCAAAAGATCTACGGACTTAACAGCTGCTGTGGGAAGTGCTGGAAAGATCCAAGCTGAGCTTGTTAGAAACACCAGCCTCCTTGCTTCATGTGTTAGCTGTGTTTGTGTGTTGTAGCCCTCCAAAGTGTAGGCATCAGAGCTGGGAACACTCATACTGACTTTCCTGCACCTGTCCCCTCCCTCTGCTTAGCTGTGCTTGTGGCAATGCCAAGCATCCAACGTTGGAAGCATCCATCTAGAAGCTTTGCTGGGGCCAGTCCTCTGCATGAGCAATGACAGGTCTCCAGAAAGCTTTCAAGACATTCAGCATAGAGGAGTTGCCCAAGTCATCCAATTGCAATGATAGCTTAAGTCACTTGCAGTAAGTGACTCTATATATTTGAGATCAATAAATGTCAGCCTGCTGTGAAATGACTTAATAGTGTTAAGTTAGTGGGTTTTAACAAGATGCTATTGGGGTAACATGATCATCTATTGCCTTTGGCCAGGCAGCAAATTGCTATTTTATTAATTTTTTCTTCTTCCTGTATTTTTATGGTTTGGTTTAGAAGATTGAAGAAACTTTGGCTATGGAATTTTACACTTTTGAAGTAAATAGATGTGAATTTTGTCCCTCAATTCACATGAAAATAATTCAGTCCTGACTCATGCAAATGCTAAAAGAAACACAATGGGCTTGGAATAAGATACTTCCTCTGCATGACTGCCTCAGAATATTGTAGGAGGGAACTCCAGAAAGCAATGAACAGCAGTCATTTCATATGGCATCCACAAGACACAGAGTTGTTCAGTTGCCACACAGACCCAAGTGGTCCCCAAGGTGAAAAACTGTCACATACTAAAAGTTCATCTGAAAGCAGCTCATCCTGTGAAAGCATTTGCCCTCGTAGTGGTAAGAGGCTGAGTTTCAGCTCAGATAGTTGCTTGTGCATGTATGTGTGTGTGTTTGTCTTGATTTGCTATGACTTTATGCTTCTCACTCTTTTTTTTCATGTGAACTTCCTTCTTTCATAGTAAGCTGCTTCCAATGGTGGGCCATATCCAACCCCTTCCTGCATGTCAGGCCTTCAGCTTCAGCCATAAAATAAATGTGGGTTCTCCCAGTGGGATGATGTGAGCGGCAACCAGGCCATAATTGGGTCCCTCAGGAAGGTTTAACATGAAGAGGAGATGAGATTTGTGGCTTTGACCAAGGCAAGAAGCCAAGGGAGGAAATGAAGGGGGACCCAGGAGTTGCTCTCTTTCACTTTTACCTCCCATGTCAAGAAAGGCATAATGATGCATTTTGGAAGAAATATTTCTTTCTGTTCCTGCCATTCAAAATTATTTCATTCCTCGAATTTGTGTAGTTTCTTTGGTTTCTTTGGCTTTAGTGAAATTCCTTCCCTTGCTAAGATTCATAATATTTTTTATAACTGGCCATGCAAGATGTCTGGAACACCACTGGCCTCTTTGGGAAATAATTACTGTTTGTGTGGTCTAATAAATGGTCCCAGCGGGTTCAACATGAAATATCCAGGGTCTACAGGAAAGAAAACTATGTGGAAACTCGTGCAGCCCCACTAATCTGCAAGGAACAAAACAAAGTTGTACCCTGGGGTAAGAACCAGTAGCAACTCACTTAATTGCTACCATGTCAGCGTGTGAAACTACTACCTCTGCACAAGCTAATGCAAACCTGATGCGGCCAGATTTCTGATTGAGACCAGCTAAATATCACTTCAAACGAGCAGATAATCCCCGCGACAGATCTGCAGGGCAGCCAGGGCTGTTTGTTATCTGAGCCTGGTGAGGCAGCCCGTGAGGAGGACATGGGCAGCCCAGAGGGGTCACCTTTAATGTGTAATGAGTATAAATAGTGGCCACTGCCTCTGAATCCATGTTCCTCCCTCACCCACCTCACTTATCCTTCCCATGGAGAGGAAATTCAGCCAGAGGGTGATGAGAGCAGAAGGTGAAGCCCCTTTGATTAGACCGCAAATGACTGTCTGCATTTCAGTCCCATTTCCTTCCTTCCCCTAAGGTGTGCTTGAATGAGGGCACTTGGTCTCCCAAATCCAGTAATCTCCACTGTGACCACATGAGGTGGAAATGCAAATGCAGGGGAGCAGGCCACACGTTCATCTGCTGCCCAAGATTTGGGATGAGAAAATCATAACTCAAAATCCTGCTTTGTCCCAGCTGCACCAACCCCAGTCAGCTTGCCTAGAGGCAGTGATACCATGGCTGACTTGGTGTCTGTGTCCCCTTCATCACATTCCCATGATGGCCCTTCTGCAGATCTCTGCCCCAGACCAGGCCATGTGACGGCCTCACACTCCTTGGCTTGGACTGTGAGAGCAGCTCACGAGCTGCCCCAAGAGCTAAGCCCTGCTCCCAGTGCTCTGGCTGCAGTCCCAGAGCTGTGCTCGCCGTGTGTGCCCAGACGTGCTTACGCTGTCCGACCCTGCAGCTCCTGGCCAGGCACACAGGAAGGCTGCGGTAAAGCCAGGAATAAAAGCATTGCCAGAAAGACCTCTCAGCCCTGCACCTGCCCTAATCACTGGAGTGCACTTCTGCTGCTTCACCCCTTGCACAAGATTTCTACTTTTTTGGTATTTTCAGTGGGACGCTCTCCAGTTTCCAGTGGATTTTGGACATGGTAAACAAACAAGGCTGTTGTTTGTTTCTTTTAGGCATATGTGAACACTTTCAGATACAAATTCTTGTAGTCATTTCTTTGAAAGGAATCATAATTCAGAAGTGTGGAAAGTTTTCTTATTATGCTTTTGATGCTCCTGTAAACCTTTCCTCTTTTAATTAAAGCCACAGGAAAGTGAACATGATGGTGATGCAGTATCTGCCATGTACTACAGTCACTGAAGGACAGCTCCCATGGATGCTTGGTGGTGCACCAGGCACCTTTTGGCACATGGCAGAGGTGTCCTCATTCATCACCAGCAGAGATGCTATGGACACACTGAGTAGGTTCACCAAGGAGAGGCAGTGCCAAGGCATTGCCCAACCTTGCATTCTGTTATGTTTGAAAGAGAACTATTATTGTTTTGTCTGAAAATACCAAGATATTTCATTACTAGCTTTCATACAAGGAAACTGTTTTTGAAAGAAATACCAGGCAGACTGTTAGGGGAAGAGAGGCAATGATAGAGGAGAGAGAATCTGTCTGAGACTGATCAAAGGAGCTTTAAGTAGGTTGGGGCAACAATACAGGTCCCTTAGGTTCCTAACTCTGCATCCAAAATATGACCCCTTGTTTGGGTATCATGTGCAGACAGGAAAAGAGGGACATTTACCTTCTATGACCAGATAAAACCCTGAACAACTTGTAGGCAAGTAGGTGTTGAGGACCACAGGCCATTGTGCTGTTGCCAGCAGAAAGCTGACTCACACCTACAGCTACTCTGTAAATAGCCTTTGGAGGTCAAGGGGGGTTAAACAGCTCCTGGAGTGTGCAATTGCAGATGTCATAGAATCACAGAATCATGGAATTACAGAATTATTTGAGTTGGAAGACACCTTAAAGACTATTTAATTTCATCCTCATTGCCATGGGCAGGGACCTTTCCACTAGACCATGGTTCTCAAATCTGCATCCAATCTAGCCTTGAACACTTGCAGGGATGGGGCATCCACAACTTCTCTGGACAACCTGTTCTGGTGCCTCACCATCCTTAATAAGCTGTTTCATTGGTAACCTCCTCCCCACCATACACTTTTCTCCGTCAGCAGCCCACCAGTTCTGACAGGCACACCATCCCACTTCTGCCCATCCAGGAAACAACATCCTGCTCTGAAACCTTATAATGCACACTCACTAATCTCACTCACCCAGCAAGCTGGTGCCGATAACAGAGTTGACATCAAAGGGCAGAATCCCCTGATTTGCACTGCCTGTCCATAAATCAAGTGAACTTTACCCCCAGCACGCCATCCCTATGACCTCTGAGGTGCTATATTTACCAGGGCACTCTGTGTGCTAAGTCAATGTGGAAATCAGGTTAGTCATACTTTCCTGGAAGTGTGATCTTGCCCTGCTTGGCTGCAACCTGTGAGCTTCCCCAGCACCACAAGCACTTTCAAAACTGAATGCTTTTCCAGTGGAAAGCCTTCCTGCTCTATTGTGAAGCAGGACTGAAATGATTTGCATTGGGAGCCAGCAGGAATTCAGGTTGAAAAAAAAAAAAAAGAAAAGAAAGGGGTGTGCTGAGGTGGCCGTATCAATGTGTTTCACACGGAGGTTTGCTTTCAGCTCAGAAAGGGATCAGTGGTTATGTGAGATAGGAGAGTCCTGCAGAGAAGCCACAGTTGTGGATTGTTCCCTAGCTGAACTGCTGCATCTCTCATGAAAACTGGAGCAGCTCCAACGCAAAATGCGATTTTTAATCCTTCACATGTCGTAGGAATGAAAATAGAAATTATATTGCAAGCAGGCAGTAAACAAGGAGAAAATTTACCTGTTCAAAGTAAATGAAGAGCCAGGATCTCATCCAGACACAATAAATTCAACTTATCTGAAGGACAACATCATGCAATTTCTTGATATTCCAGTTGGATGGGTCTTCTCTGAAGTTGAAAAGGTTGGAGAACTCCTGACACTAAGCAGACTCATGTCCTGGGTTGATGCTAAATTGTATAGTATTCACAGAAATGTTGGCAACTTCATAATCTAGGAAAAGTTCACAACTAATTATTTAACAGCAATTTAATTTTAATTATGTTTTAGAGTAAATTAATTAAAACATCAAAATAAACTGAAGCACTTCTCTCTCCAAAATTCCACTTGGGAAAGAGTTCTGCTTTGAGGAATTGTTACTCAAAGGCTCCCCAGAAAGCTTCTGATGGCCAGAGTTTCTGGATTTACACTGATTCAGTCCTGATAGCACTGGAATTTCAAAGGTGAGATATTTGTGCTGTAAGCTTTGATAATCCTCTGCAGAACTGCAAATGGACCCTGTGTTGCCTCCTGCCCTGCCCTGCTGCATCAGCACCTTCTCACCCAAAGGCCAAGACCTGTCAAGATGGCTGAGGCTCAAATGCATCTGCAGCTCTGATTTTTCACCTTGTTTAATGGTTGCCTCTCATAAAAGCCATGAAAAAGGCTCATAAAGCCATGAAGAATTTTCAGACTATAAAATGCACAGTGTAAAAACCTCTGTTTTTTCAGACTTTGGTGTTCTGTACATTTTGTACAACAAAATGTCTTCTGCAATAATCTGCTGCCAACTAGCAGATTCTTCTAAAGAAATAATTTCTCTCTTTTTCAGGACAACAAAGTGCTTAGCAGCATTTGCAAGAAGGTGGAAGATCCCTCACTGCCCTGCAGCCCCTTCTCAGGGATGCTCTGATCACCAGTGTAGGATTACCCCTGGTGACAGTAGCAGGGACAAAAATCAGTAAGTTCAGTGAGTGGAGGCAACCCCCAATTCAGTCAACAAGCTGGAGAGGCACCTCCTCTCCTTCCAATCAACAGCTTTTGAGTAACTGAACAAGGTTTTCTAGTCCTATAGGGTCATCTTGAAGGAGTAATGTCTTCAGTCCTGGGAGTCCATAGCTGACCTTGGAGACTGCAAGAAGAAAGATCTTCACACGTTTAGCACTAGCTGGACGAGGACTGGCTCATGGCCAGATAGTGGGGCACCCCAGTGCTCTCCCACATGTGGTGTCAGCTTCACCAGAAAGTTGAGTTGGTCTCCTCCAGCAAGGTTAGGCCTGGAGAAATGACAAGATCAAGCAGTGGTTTGGTCAGTGAGAGCACAGCTGCACCCATGGCAGCTACTGCAGATTAAAGATAGTGGAGTAGGGGACACTGCCCCACACATCTTTCCAAGTCTCACAAGTGTAATAGAGAATGAATATCAAAATGACTCGAATCTGGGTCTGCTGTCTTCTAACAACTTCTGGAACAATCCTTATACTCCTTACAAAAGTGAACAAACTATAAACAACCATGACATTGAGTGTGTATATTGTATATTTACATTAAATATAATATATATATGAATATAAAGTATAGATAAATATATATATAAAGTATATAAATATAAAGTATATTTACAATAAATACTGTAGCAGACAGCATTGTAAGGAACTCTGGGTAGATAGTAAGAAACCCTGTGGGGATAAGGCTTGCAAGTAGCCAGGGCTCAAAGATCCCCTTACACTGAGTAACACAGGCATCTCTTACAGAAGGAGACATAAAGATCTGTCCATCTTCATGTGTCTTTCCCTGACCTTGGCTGGCCTGTGAGCAAGGGGACTTAGAAAAAGATGCACTGGAGAGGACATTTTCCTCACGGAGTCAGCCAGGCTCTGTCTTGAGATTTAATTTCCTGTGAACCAAAGCAGTGTCAGAGCCTGTCAGGTGGCAGGTTGTCTGTGAACTGGGAGTAGCAAACCCCTGTTGTAAAGCTCTGGGCTTACTCTACCTGAACTCTGTCTATACTGTTAAATAAACAAACCAGGGCTCACGAGGCCAAGTGGCACAACACAGCTTATATACAAACACAGCTGAACTTTTTCCTCAAAACAGAGTGGCCTTATCTCTTCTGCATTTTGGAGACTGGACTAAAACCATGCTGGAGAGCAACCAGACAACCTGGTTAATAATGGAAGACTGGCCAAGCCCAGCCAGCCAGACTGGAATCCTGGTGCCAAAGGACACCCTGCTGTGAACCAGGTTCCCAAGGCTGGTCTGGCTGCAACTGATACAGATGAAGCAATTGCCATTCAAAGGGTTCATCATCCCTCCATCCCACACACCTCAGCAATTCTGCTACCATAGCTGAGAGAATTACTTATCCAGGCCAGGTCAGCCAACCTGGATGAGTTTGAATCATCTTGGTAGAAGGCTCTTTGATGACCTGGGTCAGTCAGAGAGATGGAAATTAAGGACTGATTTTGCTATCAGCTATGATGTCTGTAAATGTGAAGCCAGGGAAGTTTCCCTCTGGTTGATGTGTAGGCAGAGGATGTGTAGTGGCCTTTGTGTACCCTTCATGCTGAGCACAATCCATTCACTGCTTGTTTCAGTTTGCAGCTCACTGTGACAAAATGTGACAGTGCCAGGGGTCTGCCTTTACTGGGAAAATTTTACCAGTGGAAAGGGTAAGCCTCCAGTCCAGTCTATAAACGCCTGGGAAAAGGAGAAAAATGTCATTGGGTTTTAGATAGCAGAGAACTCATTACAACTCATAGCATACCTGTACATCATTCCCAGTTCTGGACAACTTCATAGGCTTGGCCAAAGCCTTTCCCTGCTTGCTGCCAGTTGCTCTGGTTTTCAGCCAAATTGCACAGATCAGCCTCACAGTAAGTCTCTGAGACTTCAAGTGCAGTAAAATGTAGGTCAGATCCTGCCCTGTAGCTGGAGGCAAGCTGCCCTCTCGATCTGTGGAGTCTGTGGAGCCCTGGCTCCTAAGTCAGGCATTGTCTCACCCTTTGGCTTGAGATTTTTTTGTGAGAATTAGCCTTGAGGCTGAGAAATTAGAAATGGACTGGTCAGTGTTTGTGAGTAGAGCTGGGCAGAGAAGGGATTATGCAAAGCAGGAGACACTGGAAAATAAAATAAAAACACTGTACTGAAGACTTGGTTGCATAATAAAAATAACAAATATTTTTTTAAAAAATCTGGTCTGTGGATTAGGAACAGTTATGGTCATTTTTTGGCCTCTGCTCACCCAGCCCTCGGGGAGATGTGCAAACACAGGCGAGTAAAGGGGGGCAAGGAGGCTCTTCCCCAGCAGAGCAGAGCACGGCAGAGGGCTCCTCTTGCGGGGATGGAAGCGGGGCTGGCTGGGGAGGAGGGCGGGGGCCGAGGGGCGGCTGCGGATGCCGAGGTGCGATGGCCCCACAGAAGAGCGCGCATTGTGCGCGGCGGGGCGAGCCGGCGCTTTGGTGCCAGCCAGGAAAACAAATGCCTTCCCGCTGTCTCCTGGAAATGCTTCCACCGCTCCTGCTGAGCGCGTTCATTTCAAAGCCCGCTGACTTTTTGCCCTTTCTAATAGAGCTTAAAATGTTTCAGTTTTCCAGGCTCCCCCCGCCCCGGCCCTCGGCTCGGAGGCTCTAATGCCGCAGGTTCGTGGGATGCCAGGGGAGTGTATGGCCAATCAAAAGGATTAGGGGGCTGCTGGTATCTGAGGGGGACGGTGGTCTTAAGATTCTTGCCCACAGTGGCAGTGAAACGCTATAAACCTGCAAATCTTCAAAAGTATCGGTTAAAGCCAGCAAAATCCCCTCTGGAGCCTGGCCGCTCCAGCTGCGGGGCTGCCATCCCGCCTTTCCCATCGCGGCCTCTCCCCTTTTTCCAGGAGTTTCTTGGCTCCCCTCCGCCGCCGGGAGCGGGGAGCGGCTCCCCGCCGGCGCTGCCCCGGGCCCGGCCCGCAGCTGCCCGCCCTCCCCGGCCGCCCTCCCGCCGCCGGCCGTGTGTGTGTTTAGGAGGTGCCGTTTCCCACAGCTCTGATCTAATGCAGCTGTAATTCAATCTCCGTGTGACCGGCACTCCGCCGGCGCTCTCCCACCCGCCGGCAGGCTCCTCTCTCCCAGGCTGTGTGTGTGTGTTACACATTTACGCTGTCAATCTGACGGGCTCCCCTCAAACAACCCCTCTGTATAGATTTACAATGTCAATCAGGCGGGCCGCGGGGGCTGTCGGCGGCAACCGCTCCCCCCGCCGCCTCCGCTGCCCCCGCAGCACGGTCACCCTATACCTGCCACTCAGCCCCGGCAAAAGGACTTTTGTTTAATGGCATTTGTGTGCGGCCACAAAGAGCAAAGGCAGCTGAGGCAGATAAGGCTGAGAACCTGAAACAGATGTAAAAGAGATCAGATCGAGTTTTCTGCCGATCCTCAGCTCCTGCGGAGATTTATGACCCCTTTTAACCCCATTTTAAATAGGTTAAACCGGGCTTGTTTTATACGGACGAAATGAGTCCGGCGTTTGTATAGAAATTTACCCAGAGGAATGGATCAGCCCCCCAGTTTTGCTCATTCCTTATCACTAAGCTGACCCCTTCGGCCACTGCATTGCTCATCGTTTGAAAACTTTTCTGTGATCTCATTATAACTCACATCCTCAGAAAGATCACAAAGCTGCCAGTTGACCTTTAGCCCCTGAAGAGTCCTAATTTTGGGTTGGCAACTTACAGCTCAACAAGCGAGGCAAGGCGGGCGGACAATAGCGGCGGCTGAGGACGGGAGCACGGCACAACAATAAGCTGTCCTTGGAAGTGCTGGGCTGCGATTGTCATCCCAGACACAATCATGGGAGACTCAGTTGGGATCGCTTTCTTTTGGCAGACGGCTTTGAACTCTGCTCTTCCCTTCCTGTTTCTCTGTTAATTATAAGTTTCTGCTTCTTCCCAATGACACATGAGTCCGCCAGGGGTGAGAAAAACCAAAGGGACAAATTCTGCTCAGTTGGGGCTGCTGAGCCTCCAGTGGCTCACACCCGCTTAGTCCAGATTTACACTACAGGGCCTGACTTGCGAGGAGAATACAGCTTTGTAGGTCGGCCAGTGGTTTGTACAAAATGCATAAACCAGTCTTCCTTGGAGGTTTGTAGTGATACTACAGGTTACTGTGAAGCTTTAAAGCTCACTTGCTGCTGCAGAACTGCCCTCTTCCTCTTCTCACAGGCACCAACAGCACCAATTTCTAGAACATCCTGGGAGTCATTTCTTGAGGGCCACTGCACCACCCAAAGGAAATGATGGCAGCTCCACAGCCCCTTTACAGCTCCAATACCACTGCCTTTACCTGTGAGGTGACTTTGTGATTTTTTTTAAAAAAAAACAAGAGTGTCACTGATACCAGGAGGGCTTTTTGCAAATGTTTTTTTTGCAAAAAATTATTTTCCTACTGTTGTCTTAAAATGGAGACTTACAACAAAGCAGCCTTAGAAACACTACCATAAGAAGAACCATGTCAATTATTTCCATTTCATGGGTATTACTGACTCATCACAATTTTCTATCGCGCTGAGCTTTTGAAGCCAGCTGTAAGAAGTGGAACATATCTCATTTTTGTCATGCAGGGGTTCTCCTGAAATCATGCATTTTCTCTGGTTGGGGATGGAGGTAAAAGGGGGAAGTTCCCTAACAGTGACACAGAGTTTTACAACTCATGGTTGTGCCTCCACTTTTCCACACATGCACCTGTGTCCCCAAGCCTCTAACAACAGCATCAGAACTAAAACCAGCTTTGAGGTGTGCTCAAAGGAAAATAAGAAATGTGACCATCCAGCCTGGGAGGGAATGAGAGAAAACTTCTAACTAGAGGTCATGTCTCAAATCAGTATTCATCAGGCACAAGCTTACAGAAAAGGGCTCCCAACAAGAAGAAAAAACACACAGATAAAAACCAGACATGCAATAAAATAGAAAGGAGGCCTCTAAAGTTTCCCACTTTTGGGGCAGGTATTTTCTCCTGAACTCCTACCCAGCCCCCAGCTCACACCCACACAAATGACCACAGATGTCGGCTTTTTTCCCCTGCAATTTACACATACATGAGAAAATTCAACTTGCACCAAGGGGGCAGAAAATCAGCTGCTGGTGCTGAGGGTTCATGTCCATCAGCAAACACACAGGGCTGAGGAGAGGACGCTCCACACGTGGGCAGCTGCCCCCGGAGATGCAGCGTACTCGCCTCAAAGCCCAGATGCTGCGGGGCTGGGGCTCAGACCAAATCCCGGCCCTTCCCACCCCCGTGTTGTTGGAGGAGTTGAAGTTCCTCTGCCTTTGGGCAGACAACATCTCAGGGCCAAGGGCAAGAGGGTACAAGGCTTCTTGCTTCTTCAGCGGGAGGACAGGAAGAGTTTAGCCTAACTTCCTACCCTTGCCATCTCTGCCTCAGCCTGCAAATTAACTCCATCACCCTAAATCCACAAACGGAGCACAGAGAGTTGGTTTTATTTAAAGGTAACATAAAAAGCCTATAAAAAGGTTAAAAGCCTCATATAATTATCTTATTTTATTTTATTTTCAGTCCCATGGTATTAATTAAAAAAATAACCCAGCCTGAGAATTCGATTCCTTCTACCTGATATGGGGACGCAAAGGAATCTCTCTTGAGAAAGGTCTCCAGAGTCCTTAATCACCATTTAGGGGCCCTGCTCTTTGAAGGGCCATAGAGGAACAAAGTGGTTTGGGGATTAGTGAATGGCTTTTATTTCTTTCCCTAATGATGAGCAAAGTGCAACGAATGCCTAGGGCAGATGATAAATTGAGGCAGAAAATGTTGTACGAGTGCCTTTTGCTAAGCTAGAGGATCAGTGTCAACAATATAAAAAAATGCCTCTGTTTGCTCATAAGAAATAATGTTTGAATCGTTAAACAGTCGAGACGGTATTGGCCATATTTAACCGCCTGGTACCTGCAGCCCCTTTGCAAACAACCCCTTTGAAGTGACTTCAAAGGGTCTGTGCACATAAGGAGAGGCTGCAGTATCAGTCACTCCATTGGGTACTCACGGGACTGCGGAGCAGAGCACAACAGAGCAGAGCTGAAGCTGCCCAACAGCCTCATTCAGGGCTGGGAGTGAAAAGGAAGGCCATCCAAGAGCCCCTGAGAATATATTACTCCAAAGAAGAGAAAGAAAAAATTCAGCGTGTTCCCTTTGACACTGTCCTGCAAGCCACTTTGAGCTGGGGTTTCCTTCAGTCATGAGAAAAAAACAAAAAAACAACCAAAAAAACCCACAACCAAACAACAAAAACTTAATTCTAAGGGGAAAAAAATTAAATATAGTCATGATGCTCTGTAGCATGTTTCTGTGGTGAGGGTGAGGAATCCAGGATGGAGCCAATGTCCCCAGAAGTCACTGGAGACACTCCTTGGTTTTGAGGAGTGCCAAGTCAGGCTCGAGTCGAAGTTAGCAGGCAGCACCAGTCAGAAAGCTCTGCTGGCAAAAGGGGTACAGAAGCTGACTTAACAGAAAACAACCAAATCTGCAAAACAGACTGATTTTTTTCATTTTGTAAGGCTGAGATACAGCTCTATCTCAGAGTGCAGAAAGGAATTAACTGACCCTATGAGACATATGGCAGGATTTGTGGAAGCACCTTTTCTCCTTCTTTTCACAGATAATTTACCCATCTTTGCACGAACATTATGAGTTTCGGAACTCAGGCTGTCTGTGCTGTCCAGATAGACAAAGATGGCATCAGGATGTTAGAATCCTTGGGTTTTAACCTGGAGGAATGATACACGATCCTTGGGTACATCTGGAGCTCAGAACACCTTTTCTGGAAACTAGTGAGATACTGACAGCAGGGTAATTTTATGTGCTCATTTTACCTCTCGGTTCATTAAAAAGGAAGCCTATGAGGATCTGATGTTCAGAAGTGACTTGTTTTTATGTCTGGGGCTATATGTTTCAGTGACATATGATGTCCATCTCATGCTTATTATGGACATTATAAGGTTCAAAGGCACTTTCTGAGGAAAAACAGATATAAATATATACTACATGATTTCATTCTGTAAGATAATATTAGTTAGTGACCCTCACCAGACATGTGTAAATGCTCTTCCTTTTTTAAAAGTCTAAAGTCAGTTTTTATATTTAGAGAATTTCATAAGGAACTTGGGGAGGATGAGGAATCAGGCAAAAACCTCAGGATACCTTAGATAATTATTATTTTTAAATGATGAAATAGCATGAATAAGACTGCTATGTGTTTATCTCCATGGAGAAAAATAAATTACCTGCTACTATTGAAACACAACTTGGTTAGCAACTTAGATATTTGCAAGGAATGAAAATAGTAATGCTAGGGCAAATGCTACCCAATCAGCAATTGGCAGAGAATGAAAATGTGCTGTAATGGAGAATGCAGACTAGCAACATGATTTATTGCACATTATCTGAATATATAAAATAAATGCTGAGTTAGAATTAGTGTCTTCATTAAAATACCTATAATGTGCAGGTGACATAAACGGGTAAGGTGGGAAAATTCCTCAGGAATTATAAAGAGCTGGAGAGCTTTTGCTGCTTCTCTTACATGAAACTAAACATGTGGAAGCAGTAGCTCATTGTTAAGATTGGAATCAGAAGCAAATACTTTAAGTAAACCAAGGAAGTATAGAGATCAGGAAAGTATTGTGATCAAGCAAGTAATTGTGAGGATGGATGCTTATACTGACTTTCTGAGGAAAAAGATTCAGGAGATGTTTTTTACACATGCCTAGAATGTGACACTGCCAGCCTTTGCATCAGTGTGAAGGAAAAGTGGAAATATGCATCAGTGGTTTAAAAGGGCTTCTAGGAAAAAAACACATGGGTTCAAAAAACTATTCAGGCAAACTGCCGTGGCTGGATGCAGAGGAGGGAGGAATTGAGGAGGAAGGGTTCATGGTGAAAAGCAGTGCCACAGATTATGATGCCCTTAGGTCATAGGCAGCCCAGGCATGGAGGCTTGATTCCCAGGGACCAATGTCATCATGGTCATCTGTCAAAAACAGTGAATGTTGCCCTTAATCAAGAGCAAACTGGAGTCATCTGCCTCTGCTTCAGAGGTAAAGACTGAGGGTAAGTAGAGACAGCTTTGGCTGTCTTAGGAAAATAGGTCCTTCTGCAAGGTAAGAGTTAATCCTAGAAGCATGTTTGTGATCCTGGTAACTGCAAACATGTGAACATAAAGAAAAGCTAAACACATAAAGAGATCCATAAAGAAAGTTAAATCGGTAGTAGGAAGTGGAGACAGGGGTGAGGGCAGCAGATTCAGTGTTGCTAAGTAAAGATGCAAGCGATTAGGATGAGCAATAAGCAAAGGCCTTCCAACTATAAACAAGCTGGGGAAAGAGGACTCTGGGAAAGCTGTACAAATAAGCAGCAGTGATTTTAAAAAGATATTTAGAGGAGGAAAAATAAATCTTGAGTTGAGTCCTTCAGAGAGGGCTTGACAGGAGCACTGTCATGTGGCATCAGCATTCAGAGAAGGGCACGCTGTCCCCAGCACATCCCCTCTGCCAACACTGTGTGACGAGCAAGGACATACACTGCCATCCCTAGAGAGCAGACTGAGGTTTGCATATCATCTGTGCAGGTGCTGGAGTTGTGTGAGTTCTGAGGTTGTGGGAGTTCTTGAGGTGTGGGAGTTCTAAGGAATACTTCATATTTTATTAATATTTTGAAATTCTTTTACACTGAGTTGATGAACAGGTTAAGACACCATTATCTAGGATATGAAGCCTTAATCTGTCAGCTACCAGTGTTTCATAGACAGTTTTTCAGCCCTCCCAGTCGTGATATTTTATATATTTACATTAGAAAACATGAAGGAAAATCGTGATAATTTTAATCGTCTTATAGCCTGAATTGCTTCAGAGAAGGAAAAAAAAGGAGAAAGATGCTTTTCCATTATTTCCTTTCAGGAGAAAATTAGATACCACACAGTCATAAAGCCCTGAACTGAGAGCAACAAGAAGTTCCCTTTCCCAAAGATCTTACAATGTGGAAAGGATAAAAAAATGGGTTTGTGTGTAGAGGGGATAAATGGTCTTTTCATATCCATAAATGCTTTATTTTTGCATGAGTCATAGTGGGTTTGAGTAAGTCATTTAAAATGCCTCACATTTTGGCTCTGGGCATGGACATCCTCTGTCATAAATCAAGTTTCTTAAGGACACTTGAAGGATGTGTATGAGCTAAGGAAACTCAGAGATGCTTCCACCCCTGCAGGCCCCATCCCAGTCACTGATTGTGGTGGTGCTGGTGACCCTGCAGCCAACACCACCTTGGGAGCTTCAACATGTGCACCTAAGCCTGCTTGGATCACTGCAAAGTGCTGTGAGCAGGGATGCACGAGCACATCTATGGAGGGGAAGATTAACTGGTGCTAGCAATCAGTTTTGGGGTCTTTGAGTGGGGTTTTCCTTTGGGTTTTTGTCTAGAAAACTTCCCTAAGGAGGGTGAGGGTGGATCCTGTCAGGGAGGTCTGTTGTGCCAGCACTTAAACAGGATCTTTTCAGGATGCTCACACTTAATTCCTACTGTTCCACATTTTTGGAGCCTTTTCCAGTCCTTTTACCTAAGCCTGAAAGCTTTCAATTGTTCCCTCAGTGTTCCAGGATTGGAATCAGCTGAGGTTCCTGGGTGGAGATATCCTCTGGGCCATGGCATTGTTGCACGAGCAGCTGTGTCTGCTGGTAGAGCTGCCCAGAGCTGTGCCAATGCTGCTGTCTGTGTGGACAAATCCAGACTAAAGTGCTTGGGGACAGGAAGGAAAACATAAGGGATGGGAGGCATCATAGCCCTTCTGGATGACTTTTCACCAGGCAAAATTATTTCACTATCTATCTCCCTGGAAGAGGCAAGAGAAAGGTGTGGGAAGAGCCTCTAGGAGCATGGATATCTGCTACAGCTCCTGTTGCAGGGTTTCTGAGCCACGAGTTTACCTTTTATCACTACAGGCCATGCCTGAGATATGGAGAAGGCCTCACAGAAACCTGCTCTGAGTGGCTTTCCTCCTACAAATGGAGTTGCTCAGAATTGTTCTGGGAAGAGGGAGGGATTTTCAAGCAGAAACTTTGGAAGACAGCACTTTGAATGATGAAGGTAATTCCCTTACCCAGGGGAAGAGCTTTCCACCTCCCTTTTGGCCCATTTGGCCTCTTCCATTGCTGAACAAGAATCACTAAAGCTTCTGACAGTCAGCAAATGGCAAGCCAGGTCTCAATGCTGAATAAAGGCTATCCCTGGGGATTTTATTGAACTACATATTAAAATAAATTACACAATCAGTACAGTTGCCCTGCATTGTCTGTTTGATATAAAAATCAGCTTTGTCCCATCCATTTGCGTCCCACAGCCCTTTGAATTCTTCTAATGGGAGATTTCCACCATGGAAATGACTGGGAGAGGCTGTCCTGTCACTCAGCTTTTCTTTCTTTGCAGCCACCAGGCTATGGCTGGATTTGTGCCTGACATCTTAGTGCCATGCCTGCCACATATTCACATCCATTAATGAGCCCCTCTCCTATTCTGAATGTTACTTGTCACAAGAGGAAGGTGAATCTGTTAAAAGGTGAGTCACGAAACAGTCAAGACCAAGCAGAAGAAGGCACAAAGACTCCCTTAACAAGCAATGGCCACAGGATGTAGCCAACAGAAGGGAGTTTTCAGCAATTATAATGAAAACCATAGCCAAGACACCAGTCAGATTTTCTCTTTTTATCTCACTACAGTGCTCTGCAGCCAAGACATCACCTAATCTAGCTAAGTCCATTGTTACCCTGCCATTAGGACCCGGCGAGGAGCTGCAGGTACCCTGCAGGATTCAGTGCAGCCAAGAGAAACCTCTGAGGGTGCATTTTTCCTCCAATCAAACTGATTTGCTGCCAGGCCAACATGCATGTGACACACTTGAAACCCCTTCAACCTGCATGCTCTCAGAGGACAAGTCCTGAGGATATGGCACAGCTCAATCCTGCTGGCATTTAGTTTCCAGCACTCTCTGTAGCAGCTACCAAAGTCACCATTCCCACCTGCCTGGCTAACCCCACAACAAGCACTGGGGCTGCTCATCCCATAGGGCGTCCCACCAGGAAGGAGGCAAATTGCAGTTCAAAACAGTGGCCGTGATTGATAAGGAGTGCTGCCCGATCTTCCTCTCCTGGAAAAGAGACTGCTCAGATCATCAGCAGGGTCAGAAAAGATAAATTACTTTAGCAAAATAAGTGTCAGATAAATTATTTCAGAATTTAATATGGCTAATGCAATTTTGAGAACAGACTTGCCAAAAATGTGAGAAGAGGGAAAGTAGCAGTACGGCCAGAACACCACCAGGTTTAGGACTAGCCCAGCATGCCTTGGCCATCTGATGGACCCTCAGCAGCACATGGCCAGACACACTTAGGAATTTTGAAGAAACACATCTAAAGCAGGAACATAACTGTGCTTCTTTTTTAACTTCAGTCACCAGATACGGATTTCCTTCCACAAGGGCTCAAGGATATCTGTCACTCTTCACATAGAAAACAACAGTAAATACTATATGACCTTTCTTCTGGGAGCAGCATGTACTTCCCACATACACCTTTACATCTGCCACAGCCTGCATGTCAGTGCAGCTGTTGGGAGAGCAAGGGAAGGAAACAGAGCCAAGAGAGACCATGGAAGGCAGGGCAGGACCAAGAGGAATCTTCACCTTCTTTGACACTAACATCACCTCTCTCTTATCTGCCTCAGCAGCAAGTCCTCTTTCTTCATCCTTAGAAACTTATTTCAAATTATCCAAAGCTGAAGCTTGAGGTAAAAATCAGCAGGTGGACTTCAGCTAATGTTAGACTATTGTAGTCTGTGGTGGTGAGGGTGGCAGGGGCCATGGTGCAGGGTTGCCTGAGCCTGGGTGCAGTGAGAACCTGTCAGAGCAGAGCTGATACAAATGCCAAAGCTGAAGCCAAGAAGGGTGACAGGAACTGGTGAAGCAACTGAAGAGTCTCTTGAGGTAGCTCTCTCTCCTGTTATAGTCTAGAGGCTGTAGCAAGAGTGGTTCTGGTGTCTGTAGAGGGGAAAAGAGAAAGGCAGGAAGGTGAGAAGAGGATCAGCCACATCAAGGAGTGGGAAGGAGAAAGGGGTTCTGCATGAGCCATATGACTGCTGAATATTTTTTTACTTTCTCCCAGCTCTTGGCACAGATAAGAGAAATTCTTTTCCAGACCCTGCCAAGCTGACATGCCAATCAGCTCTTTTCCATCCACATGCTGATATGTGCAATTAAAAGTTTCAGAAAGATCCAGTTAAACTTGATGTAAACCACAGACTCCTATTTTCTACCAGCCTCCCACAAAGCCTTTCATACCTAACCTAAACTCAACATTGCCAGCTCTCCTGTGATGTTTCTTGATAATGTCTTGTGATAACGGATATTTATCCTAAAGCCCCAGCTCCCAAATGGAAATCATTACACAAGAATCTCAGCTTTCATTAAAAAGTAGATTTCTATCCCTTAGGGCCATGAAAGAAAGCTCATAGCTGTGAATCAGAAAATCATGCTGGCTTAGAAAACAGAAGGCAAAACAAAGGAAGCCAAGGATAACTACTGCAGCCATAGCTCAGCACAGCTCCTGGCCTGGGACAGTTGGGCCAGTCCCTGCAGGGCCATGACCCCACTCTCAGGTAAACTGCCCTATGGCACCATGCACTGCAAAATAAAGGGGCATAAACTTGTCTTTTGTATTGTTGGATGACAGGACACCTTCCTTATGCCTCATTTTGGAGCGCACAGATGTAAAAAGAGATTCACCAATAGACGTCCATACGCAGGTGCAGACACCACGTCATGTATCAGGCCTGCTGGTGCAGACACAGTCACATCAACATAAAATCCAGATGAATCCATCATCCTCACAATCATCCCACTGCACAGATCGTTCACTTAAAATGAGGCTACAAAAATAGCCCAAAGATTCTTGGTTTTCTGATCACACTATTCAGAATACAGCAAAAAATGACAAGTGCTCACATTTTGCCTCCTGACTTTTCTAACTAAACTCCTCCCTAAGTACAAAAAATGGAGACAGAAGCGATTTAATCCTCACTCTAATATGAAAACACATTCAAAAGAACAGAGTCTGAACCTCTTGCTTGGCATTTCTGTCACTCTCATATATACAGATTTCACTTAGATGCATGCTTAAACTATTGTATTTTAATTTTTATAGCATAAACATCTGATTTTCCACACAGAAAGAGCTGGTTGTTCCCAGGTCTTTCTTCCAGTGAAGGACAGTGTTTCTTAGAGCAAGTAGATCACTGGCTTTTCTGACAAGATGCAGCAAAACACAGAGGTAGGGGCTACACTCCTGCCTTGCTCCTGTCTTCTTCAGGGCTGAAGTGAACTGCTATAGAAAAGGAGCAGGAAAAGAAATTTTGGATTCCTCAAAAAGGCAAAATGCTTTGTGACCTTTGCAACAGCACTGCAGAAATCCAGCTGTCTCATGAGCAAGCACCAGACACAGCAGCATTAGTAAGCTGTGCACTGAGGGGCTCAGCCCGATGGTTTGCTTAGAGAGGAAATTGCTCGTGTAAAGGTTTTTAAAGCTCAGCTCACATGTGCACACACCCTGCTCAGAAAAAAAAAAATATTCTGAGCTTTTTCTCTTAACACTTCTCATTTTCTAATTAAGATAATTGAATGACTCAGTGAGCACGGCTGGCATTAAAATCTTGGGGGAGGGAAAAGCAGAGGTAGCAAGCTCTAAATCCTCTGCCAAATCCCCTTTTCATAATTTATAGTCTGTCACCAGTTTATCACCGAGAACTGTCCCTCTTTTTCTCATTCTCCAGGCTCCTTTCCCAGTGGACAGTCCATGCCAGCTGTCTCGGCAGCAGGAACGTCCTTTTTTTCCCAAGCCTCGACCTGTGGGAAAATCTTCATTGGCCAGTAATTGATTCCACCCTGCCAGCTCCATTACTTTAGTCTACAGTCAAACTGCCAGCAAGCTGGAGACAGGCAGCCTCAGCCCTCCCCTGCTCCCGCTATTGAACCCGCTCCTGCCCGGCCTGCTGGCTACCGCGGCTCTGAGCTGATGTGTCAGCCCGCCCTGCAATTAGCACTAATCTGAAAATTGGCCTTTGCTAGCAAAGCCAAGCACCTGACAGCTAATTGTTGATGTCAGATTGATGTGCATTTAATATGGAAAGGTTATTTATCAAGGAGTAGGTTTTTGTTTTTTTTTCTTTTTCTGTTGGTCTTGGTTTGTCCCTGGATTGCCACAGGCGCTTACAGCCCACAGAGCAATAAAGATCTTATACTTCATTTAACTTAAGGAGCCTTCTAAATACCCTTTTCAAACTCTCAGTGTAGGGCAGTGCAGTACTCATCTATTTATAATGTTTAGAAAGAAATCACTGCTAAGCAAGCAATTATTGTTTTTAGTCTCTTTTTTTGGAATCAAAATATTGGGGGGTGAAGAAAGGTTGATAACAGAATAGCAACTGCCAGCCAGCCCTGGGATTAAAAATGAAGTTCTAACTCATCCCCAGAGTCCTGCCAGCATTTTCTTACACCAGGCTACTTCAATGTTTCAATGTTTACAGTATTATTTCTAATTTCCATGGCTGCGTGTGTCACAGGAAACACACGGGGTAAAACACAGGTCCCGTTGATTTTAACAGAGGTTTTGCCACTCATGACAACAGAGCAGGGACTTCCCTGGTGATTTTGTGGAGACAAAAGGACATGATCCTTCAAGTCCTCATCCTGGTATCAGATGGCAGCAGGTGAAGCTGTGTGTACATGGAAACCCCCTCACACTGTAGTGAAGTTGGCTGACATGTATGTATGTATGTATGCATCTATCTGTTTGTCTATCTATCTATCTATCTATCTATCTATCTATCTATCTATCTATCTATCTATCCATAAATAGTTTGAAAAAGCAAATCCATCACACATTTGAACAAAATCACATCTTTTCAGACTGGACACACACATTTTAGGTCATGATAGAGTCCTGCTAAAAACCAATAAGGTTTTGCAGATGCTTAGAGGAAATTTATATATCCTGTGGAGTCTTGGATGTCAGCAAAGATACAAGCAGTGCATGTAAAGCTCTGCCATAGAACCTACAATAAGATTAAAAGCTGATGGGTTTAAATGAAACAAGAGAGAAGACAATATCCAGCATGAAAAGTGGTAAAACAGAGGGGACACAAACACAACAAAAGTTTGATATAAATAATATTCTGAAAGGGAAATGAAAAGTACCAGTGTGAGTTGTGTGAAGCAATTGCTCATATTTATTCCACAGGTGGAGGAAAACGTTGCCTATATATATTGAACATATCTCCTTTTGAATGAAGGTAGTCAAGTAGGTTACAGAGTATTCTGACCTCTAAACTCTATCTCTAAACTGACTATCTTTTAAAATGTAAAAGTATATAATTTGTATTCTTCCACTAACTTCACACACAAAAATTTAAATGGGAAGTACCCTACCGTGCAGGATCCAGGATATAGAGAAGGACGTTCACCACAAAAAAAAAAAAAAAAGCAAAAGAAAAAATTATTTAACTAACATTTCATCATTCATTACGCATTGTCAACATGATGCATAACATGATGCATAACTTGATGCATAACGTGATGCATAACAACATCAGTGCATTTATTAGTAGGGCAATGTGTGCAGGAAAAGTGGAGACAATCAATTACTGGGTCTGGGTGTTGGGGCAGGCAGAAGCTGCTCTCAGTATCCAGCATCCAGCAGAGCTGGCAAAGTCCTGCACGTCCTGGTGGTCCTCAGAGAGATGGATGTCACACCAGACTTTCATCACCATCAGGCCTGCTGTGCTCTGCTGAGACCAGAAATCAACCCACGTGCTCTGAGGAGCCCTGGGCACAGTGATGCTGTTGGGCAGAAACTCCAGGCCAGTGAGGATTTAGGAAGAGCAGCCCGTGGGTTAGAGCTGTGTGTGCAGTGGCACAGCTGTGTGCAGGGCTATGGGCTGCTGCCAAAGGATGGGTTCATCCTGCACATATCCACCATGGCATGTCCTCCTGCTGGATAAACACCGCCTTCAGACACAAAACCCCCCTCCTGGTGCCCTTGCAGCCAGTATGGGAACTAAGCAAATGCTTCATTTCAAATACATGCTTCAACCCCCTGGGTTGGTCCTTGGTCAGGCTTTAAAGATGTGTTGGGAAGTTTTGGCAGCGTTGCTTTCAACTTGGCCAGCAAGGAGATGTTGAAAGTTACACGACTGCATCCACACTGGAGCTCTGAAATGTGTTAATTAAGACATTCTGTTACCAACCCTTTCCTTCCTACGCAAGACAAAACCCACCGGGTGCTAAACGTGCCTGAAATGATTCGTATGTTTTAATGCTTTCCTGAACACGGATCAATTTTAACACTTTTTATAAAGCCTGTATCCAAGCCAAGACAAAGCCGATGACTCCAGTCTGAGTCAAGCACACATTTAACACCCTCTGCTGAATAGGTCCTAGAAGAGGAGAGAGTTCAAGGAGTCAGGGCAAGATAGCAGCTGAGTAGATGTTTGTCTGAGCTGTTCATAAAGAATTCCAGTAACAAAAGCTGCACAAGCTCCCTCTGGCAATTTATCCTTCTCCTTCAGTTTCCGTACTGATAGAAATTATTTTATGGAGTCTAACACAATGCTCTCCATCTGTAATCTGAACCATCACTTGTCTTTCCTGTCATCCATGGACACAGCAAACACTGCTCCCCACAGCTGATGTGCACTTACTTGAAGCCCTCTGTATTTTCATTAGTCAAAACAATGCTGATTCGTCAATGTTTCCTCAGAAATACATCCCAGGTCCTTGAGTACTGTTTCCCTCTGCATTCTCAACAACTGACCTTTTTGCAGTGCTGAAACTGAAACTGGAGCTGTTGCCCCAGTGGAGGCCACACAAGGGGGAGCAGAGGGGAAGGATGAGGTTGTAGGTCCTACCAAGCCATTCTCCTATTACATGTCCCAGTGGGACACTTGCCTTCCCCACCACAACATGACAAGGCTGAACTGTTCCCCTCTGCAATGCCATTTTTCAGGACTGTTGCCTCTCACTTCACCACTTCACAAGTCAGGAAAGCCAGTGGGACCAGGTGCTTCCCCATCACACCTTTGTGCACCAAGGGTTTAGGCAGGATACGAGGAATACAAGGAAGCCAAGAGCCCTGCCCCCTGAGCTCCCACTGCTTGGTTGGCAAATTTGGGCACCTCCAGGGTAGCTGCAGTTGAGTTTCTTCCTAATTCCTCCATGACGAATGCCAAAGGATGGGTCTGGTGAGAGACTGTCCCAAGTATCATTCTTGTATATAATTCACATAATATAAACATTATTTGGACACCCATCAGCACATATTCTGGTATGGAGTACAAGAGCTGCTAGTTAAGCAAGAGTTTCAGCAAAAAAAAAGAGGGGAAATTTTCTCTACATTGTTTTCTCTTACTGAAGTATTCATACCACTAGATAATACATATCCCTGCAATCTGGAACAAGGCTTTACTTCTTAGGATATAAAAGCTTCTTTCTATCTGATTGGAACATGTGTGTCTCGATCAGCTTGCATCTTAAGATACTTAAAAAAGAAGGAAAAAAATGCAATTTTAGGAATAGCTAAAATAAGGAAAAGAGCTCAGCCTGTCCAACCAAAACAATGACCTGATGCAGAAGTCAAGTCTATCAGGTAATGCTCAAGGGAACATTTTAAATAAGGAAAAAAGAGTGGAAGTGGGAAAAAAATATCATCATTGTATTCTTATGCAGAAATGTTCCCCCACTAGCATTAAGAGCTTATCTCCCCATCTAAGCACTTCTCGATAACGGACTGGGTTTCATGTTGAGTACAGGCTGTACCAAGTCACTAAAACCATTCTATTGTTAAAGATTATATAAAATGGTCAATCAAAGTGTCACTTCTTCCTGCCCGTCCCCCAGGCTGCTGTTGCGATAATTCCATATAAAAGCCAAGCATGAAGGGGGAGCAGAGCACCAGGAGAGGCAGAAAATGGCACATTGCAGAGCCAGCAGGCACACAGGACACCCCACCACCACAGAGGGCTGCACTGCAGCGTCACCTATGCAAAAAGGTCCAAATAAAACTTGTTTAGTGAATTTTTCCTTGCAAAAAAATACTTGTGTTTAGCAGTCTGTGCACCTGCAGTGCGACTGAGCATCCTTCCATGCCTTGTCTGGTACAACAGGTCCCAGCACAACAGAGACGTGGGGGATGAAGCCAGAATAAGCTCAGGAGATGTCCACTTCTCTAGCATTTCAAATGAGGTTCCTAGATATCCAGAGATTTCATGCTGTATCCACGGCTCAGAAATAAACTGTGTCAGATTAAAACAGTGGAAAACCATGACATTTGGTAATTGAATTAAAAAAGCTGCTTGTTTTTTGTAGGTGGTGGTGGTTTGGGGTTTTTCCCCCCTAGTAGGTTTTAATGACTATTATAGTGGAAATTTGAAGGGGCTTTCTGAGAAGGCCTAAACTGGTAAAAGGTGGCATTTTGGAGCTCAGTGAACAGTGTTCATGAAGGATGGGAAACAGCTCCTCTAAGATTGAGCAATCCCACCAGGCATGATGAGCATCAGGGTTTTGGGGTCAAAGTCCTTCTATGCATGAGGGCAAAGTTGTTCCTTACACTGAAAGAACAATCAATCCCTAGCATAAAACAGTATTATAGACCTCTATCACACCTGCTCTCAGTCATCTCTGTTTCTCAGCACCAGGACACAAAGCAGTTCCATCTCACACTCAATGCTCATATTCCTGGGAAAATTGAGTAGGCAGAATTCATTTGTACAGGCTTGAAATAAGCCTTTGTTAAGTATTTGCTTAACATACAAATGCCTTTCACATTTCAAGATAGACAAATCATGCTTATGTTCTAATTAAGGAAGGGATCAGATGAAGTCCTCCCTTCAGCAGAGATTTTCCAAAACTTTTGCCTGGATTCAGCTGCATATTCTAAGCACATGGATTGACAGAGAGCAGAGATGGGTAACAGAGGGCTTGGGCTAATTGTGATCTGTGCTAAAGAGTACATAAAGAAAAGAACTAGAAAAATTATTCCTACTTCTCAAATGCCCAAGAGCTGATTGAGACTAAATACAGTTTGCGTCAACAAGAGCAGCAAACCACCAGCATATCTCATTTCCATCTGCTATCCATGGTCCATCATGAGAAAAGGAAAATCTGCATACCATTGCACCAGGGTCCATGTTCGCTCACACATAGCTCGCAGGCACACACAGGCATAGCTGCATCGTGTGCTGGCAAGTAACGGAGAACTTGAGCAAGCATACCTGAAATAGCTCACATACTTACAGATGCCAAACAGGCTCCTTACACCATTTCCAGAGGGGCTTTTTTTTGCCCAGCTCTGCATCCCCCAGCCACTCAAACAACAGTTGTTCCTGTGGGCATGCTGTCTCACACAGTCATCAACTACCAGGTGACGACTTGAAGAACAATCATTTGTCACTGCAAGCCAAAACAAGCAGCCCTGCTCCTTTGTGCCTAGTTCTGATGACGAGTTTCGCCAGGTCCAGGCTTGCTCCAGGGCTGTGTGTGCTCTTGTCCCACTATCCTGTCCTTTTGTCTCCCCCTTTCTTTCTTTCTAGCCTGCTCTTTCAGACTTTGGCATAGACTAAAGCTTTCTCTCCTGTTTTCTGCCTCTTCCCTTGACCCAGCTGTGCCACTCATCCTCCCAGGTGCTTAGGATGCTGTAATAGGTGAAAAAGAGCAACAAACACCGCAATCAACGTGATTCCTGTGTGTTGGGAGCTTAATCCTGGTACTACCCCATTGCAAAAGCACCCAAAACTGAAAGCTAGTGCATTCACAAGGAGATGGTTGATCAGCAAAGGAGACTGAGGGGAAAATCTGCTTTTCAGAAGAACTAGGAGGGTTTAGGAAGCAGAGGAAATACCTGAGCAATGCAGAGGGGGTATCTGAGAAATGGTAGGGGATAGCTCAGCTAAGGGTGGAGGAGATAGTCTGGAAATGGCAAATGATGAAGAGAAGCTGGGCTGCCATGAAGAAGCTCACTGGCAAAGAAATCTAAGAGATGCGACAGGGAGCAGATGCTCCTTTGCTTTAGGTGTTTAAAACAGGACTGATGGTCACTGCAGGCGCTGCAATGCAGGGCAGTGGGGACGCCCTGGGTGACAGTCCCCTGCCAACGAGGTGAAGCTGGTGTCCCCATCCCCGGCAGCGGGATTTGTGCCAGGGAACCGCTTCTCCGTGCCCGGCGTCCTGCCTGCCACCGGGCAACCATCACAAACCCCTCCGGAGACAATCAGACAGCATCCCCCTGGGACGGGGGCTTCCCTGCATGGCCTGAGGGCAACAGCATATGGGAGTCACCGGGTTTGGCTTTGCCGTCCAATTAAATAAAAATAAAAGCGGGAAGGTTCTCTCGCGGGGAGGACACGGAGGGGACGGCCCTCCCGGTAGCTGCTCTCAGGGTGAAGGCCCCGCTGCTGTCAGCACAAACCAGCGATCACGATTAATGGGCTGTGGCAATCGGCTCCCAGCGCTAACGGAGACAGCAGGTCCCACCATTTGCATGCAGTAAATTATTCAGGCTGTCAGCTGTCGGGGCGCGGCTCGGTAACGCCGCGGGTGAAGGCTGCCCACATGGCCGGCGTGAGGCGGGACCGCCGGGCCCGCTCTGCGCTGCGCAGGCCGGGCAGCTGGGCCGCGGCTCCACAGACCCGACACTGCTCAGAGGATGGACGCTGCTCAGAGCCCGGACACTGCTCAGAGGATGGACGCTGCTCAGAGGATAGACACTGCTCAGAGGATGGACACTGCTCAGAGGATGGACACAGCCCGGACACTGCTCAGAGCCCGGACACTGCTCAGAGGATGGACACTGCNACTGCTCAGAGCCTGGACACTGCTACCAGCCTGTCCACAGCCCGGACACTGCTCAGAGCCTGGACACTGCTCAGAGCCCGGACACTGCTCACAGCCTGTCCACAGCCCGGACACGGCTCACAGTCTGTCCACGGCTCACAGCCTGTCCATAGCCCACACACAGCTCACAGCCTGTCTATAGCCCGCACATGGTTCACGGCCTGTCCATAGCCCACACACGGCTCACAGCCTGTCCATAGCCCACACATGGTTCACGGTCTGTCCACAGCCCGGACACGGCTCATGGCCTGTCCTGCCGGCAGCCAAAACCGCCAGGACGGGCTCAACACTGTCCCACTGAGCCTAAATTTCAAGGGATTGTGAACCCGGGAATAGAGGCACAGTTGGATGCCAGGGAGCCGGCTTCAGTGACCAAGCCTACCAGAGCCTCCAGACAGAGACAAGTTTGTCAGGAATTAAACGAATGGTTGGAGTGAAAATTGGAGTATTCCTGCACTGAAAACATAGCATCATATAATAAACTCAGGGCTTGCCAGATAAACCTGATTTTTACAAAGCCAAAGATAGTGCTCTAGAAGGACCTCAGTTCAGATGAGTACCCAGTGAGTACCCACAGGCCGTGCTGGATGAGCTGGATGGTCACTGCCCACATCCCCTTCTGCCTAGCTAAATGATTTAAAAATCAAATGGTGTTTTAATGTACGCACCCTCATGCAAAAAATAATTAATTCAGAATAACCTTTCAGGGTGTGAAGACTGAACTTTCCTAAGCTCAAGTACTTTTTTCCTGGAGCACAGCACGAAGAATAGCAAACATGAGGCAGAAGGGAAAGGACTATTTGTAAAGTAATGTGAAAAGAAAAAACCATCCCAGGCAATTGTCTACCCATGCATAGATGCAGTCCTTCCTCCCTATTTTCCCACGAAGAGAAGGGATGCCAGAGGACCTGATACAAACACACCAAACTCAGAAGGATGAAGTTGTTTCCTCATTAGCACCTCAGTGTGGACAACTGCAGCAAAATCCTGTCATTTACATTCAAATCAGACCTGCTTCATGCAGGGGCCTGCCCACATTCACTGGTGTGCAGCCTGAGGGGCTGTATTTCATCTCAGGAGCTCGGAATGGTTCAGAGCTGTCCCATTGGCTCAGTACCCCAGAAGCGCTTGTACCCTTGCTAAGCACCATCCTCCCCCCAGCAAACATGCTGGGCTGCAGTTCTGGCAACTCACTTGGGAGTACTTGGCTTTCTAAAACATGCAGGCCTTTTAGTGGAAAGGAAACATTTGATTAAGAAATAGAAATAGTGACTGTTTTCTAAGAAAAACTAAAAAAACCCAAAAGACCATAGATCAATCCTCAGGCTTTGAGAGTTTGAAATTAAAAAATGAAGAGAAACAAAAGAGAGATGACAAATAGTAATACTCTGTGTGAGCACAGTAGCATAAATTGGTAGGAGAAGCATGGATAGCAAAACTGAAGCTTAGGGCACGAGGTCACTTTGCTAAATAACTGCCTACTTCAGAATGTATGGGCAGTTCAAGGTGCCCATGTCAGCCTGATCTCTTGAGTTCACATGTATTTGAAAATGTCTAGGTATATCCCATTCAGTCTGACTGTATTTAGGACAAGTAATTAAGAGCGTGATTGTCAGAAGGTCAGGCTATTTCAGATCTACAAAGACTTAAAATTCATTCAAGTGCTCAAAAGTATGCACTGAATAGTCCTATCACAACCAAAGGGCCATGTAGCAGCATAGAAATTTAGGCAGCAGTATGGGTTTTCACACATCAGAGCCATATTTTTATCCTCATTGAGGTCCAAAGTACTTATGCATCTATACACTAGCAGTAAAACAACAGAGTGATCCTTTATGACAGTATGACCATAATCTAACTTGACAAATGCAGTTGTCAGCATCCCTTAAAGTAAATTATAACTACACTCCCTTGACTAAATCCTGAGCCCTTTCAAATAACAAAACAAAGAGCTCTCTCCCAAGAGCTGTGTTCTCTGCATTGTATTTTCTGACATGCTTTCCCACCATCAACCTTTCATCCTGTTGAACCGATTCCCATTGTAAGTGGCAGAGGGCAGGGAGGATAACTCCCATTAACTTCACGCTGAAGTGGGAGCCTGCCCAGAGGAAAGGCAGTAGAGAGGGAACATCCCTGGCAGAAATGACCACCAAATTCCCTGTCCTGCCGAACAGGGCAGTATGTACACACAGCTGTGCCTTTCAATAAAGAGTAGGTAAGCTGGGACTAACGACTGGAAAAGGAAAGGGCCTCCCCAGCTGCCCATCTTCAGAGCTCACAAGGTGCTACGGTGGTTTGCACCAAGGTGCGTGGTTGCAGCTCTTCCAGTCTGCTGCCCACACTGCTACCAGCAAACAAGGCATCCAAAATAAGGTCAGAGACGTTGAAATTGACCCTTTCACAGCAGAGGCTCAGCTGAGCTCTGGGTCTTCCTAACACAGACAAGAGATGCAGTAAGGCCCTGCCAGAGGCACTTGCAGAGGGTCAGCAGCAGGCTTTTGTCTTTCTGTGTAAATGGAAGAAAGAAGCCTTTTACAGCCTATTTTCCCCCCTCAGTACACATGTGTATCTTTACTGTATACTATATACCTCTCAGGCTTGCACAACCTCCTGCCCTGCCCAGTTTCACTAATCTGAGACTCAATTCTGCTACAAGAGGACCTCCTGCCCTTTCAAGACCTCTTAATAAATGTGGAACAGTAAGAACACTTCTTTGTCATGAATACAGGTCCTCTTGGTCTGTGTGTCCCAGCTTGGCCTGGTTTTGCCCTCCAGCAAGAGGGAAATGGTAATGATGCTCTCAGGGAGGATTGGGTGCTTTATCACCAGAAGACTTCCCAAGCAATGCTATATGCCTGCAGGGAGGGTGGATAGGGCCCAAGACAAGCAGGCATTTTGTTTGGTTTGTTTTGACATTGTTCTCTGTAATTCCTTTATCCTGATGTTTTGGGTTTCACCAGTAGGAATTCTTTAGGTGAACCCTGCTTTCTACATCAACGTTAGATCTCAGCCCAGCCTGTGTGGTTACAGTTTTAAGGGGAGATGAAATTGGGGTCCTGCTCACACGCATGGCTTGCTGCACCAAGAGAATGGCTGAACCCCTCCTGGGGTTGCATCCTGCCCCTAACCTGTGCCTGGTAGTCTCACCCATGGGCATCCTCTTGTCCCAGTGTTCAGTAGTACTCTTCTCCTGGAGATGGAAAGGCAACAGCCCCAACTTGTGCCAGATGCCCTCCCTCCATCTCCTCATCCCTGTCCCTACAAGCACATCTTCCAAAACAAGCAACCATAACAATGAACTAGACTTAAATTGAACAAACAGCAGGGTCAAAATTGTTTGGGAGCTCCCCTGGGAGTGTTTCTTGGGCGGGGAGCAGCAGAGTAGCTGTGCAAGAGCAGCAGCCTCTCCATATGGCTTACCAGGACCCAGGCAGGATGTGTCCATGGCCTTAGCACACTGCATCTATGTCAAGGTACCCAATATTGCCCTTGAAGATCATCTTAGTTTTGGGCCTCTCCTGCTCCCGTGCTTCCAGGGTGCAGCTTTCAGCAAAAGGACAGAAATCTGGAGGACTACCAGATATATGAAGTCATGCTTTAGCCCTTGCTGTACACTCTTATTGCTGCCAAGAGACACAGTGAGAGGTTTTGTCAGAGCATCCAGCTTCCAACACGACAAACGTGTGAACGGCAGGAGCAACAAAAGCACTCAGCAATCCTCCTGCATGAGCCCTTGGACACAGCTCCTGTCCACAGGGTACAAGCAGGAGTCAGCAGAAATCCTTCCTCCCTGTCCTAGCAGCTGAGGATAAGCCAGACAGCCTGATGTGCCTGGTCACCACTGCCTTTCTCCCATCTGGGATCTCAGATGGACAGCATCCAGACTCAGAGAGGAAATCTTCAGCACATCACCTAAACACAGTTCACAGCAGCGATCTCAAGGGCATGGACTGCAGCCACCTGCATGTGGATGTGCCTGGCTGCAAGGCTGAGTCCTGATCAAAGACAGGAAGTATTCAGCCAGCTGCCCTGATCCCACACACCATCTCAGGTCTCCTTAGATGACTCGGGATCAGTGGTGCCCATGGATGCATGACCCTGGGGGGTAAATGTTTTCAGCTGCAAGGCAGCTTGCGCTTACTGCTGCATTCGGAGCCTGAGCAGATAGAAAATAGCAGGTGCATTAAGCTCCAAAATAAGATTATAACATGCTGTAAATTAAAGTACGATGAGCTCTTTGTGTTCAGTCAAATAAGGAATGATGCATGGAAAACAACAGGGGCTCACATTCATCTCTGAGTGGTCATTCACAGGACGCACAACAATACAATTTCACACACAGAAATCGGAGAATCTAAGAGCTGCTCTTCCCGGGTGTATTTTTTTTCTTTTTCAGTAAAGATTTCCAATGTGCCGAAACCACTTATAATAATAATTGGAAAAAAAAGAGTCTCTGGGAAATTATTGGCATGAACTTTTAGGTCTCTAAATTAAGGCCAGCCTAATTTTCCAATTAGGCAGCTTGATAGGCAAGATGACATGTGCAGAGTAGAAGGGCAGGCTCTAAACGGCATTTTTATGAACATTTCTCATGCCTGCAGCGGCCTTTCTATACCCAACAGCTGAGGAGTGCACTTTCCCATGCCGTCAGGGGTGAGGAGGTTACGACTCCAGCATTGTGCCCCTTGTTTTTCACACAAGAGCCCGGCGCGCCGCAGCGCTTGAAAGGGTGCGGCGGCCCGAGCCCCCCAGCGCGCCGCCGGCTCCGCGCCCACCGCCGGGCGGGCGGCTCGCTTTAACCCGCCGCGCCCGCCGCCGCCCGGCAGCGCTAATTGCCACGGGGGGGACCTTTTTCAGAGTCGGTCAGTCGGTAAATGAAACTTCAGCTCCCCGGTGATGCAGCGTGTGCAGAGATGCCGCGGGCCGAGGTGCAAAGGGCGCGGCAAGAATTTGGAGCTGACGCTGCTCTTTCACAGCTCGAGCTGCCCGTCTGTGCCTCCCCACCGCCCGCCCGGCCGAGGGGAACCCGGCGCTGCACGTCCTCGCTAAGCGTGCTGAAGAACCGAACACCACTGCGAATTTAGCGGCGATCTTCTAGGGCCAACGGGAACCCAAATCAGTGCGTGAGACCCTCAGTGACTAAGAGCAAAGCCAGGCCCCCAAGAGGTAATGAAATTACACAACAACACCTGCTCTTAGGTGAGCCTAACCATGCTTGGCCTATTCAAATGTCCTTCTCCGGGTCAAGCAGTTCAACAGCTAGCAATTCAGACCCATGCTAGCCTGCCACAGGCCGGGGTGGCTCATGCAAGGGCTTTGGCAGACAGGCCAGGCAGCAGGTAGCCAGTGACTACCAGCAGAGGACATTTACATACAGGAGTCCAGGACCATCGCCCCTCCTTGAAGAACAGCTGCCAGATGCTTCTGCCAGCCACACTGACAACACTGCCCATTACCTTGGCAGGGCTGGCACCAAACTCTGAGCTGGGATGGACATCCTTTTCCCACTGTACAAGAACCCGGACCGATGGAAATGTGTCTCACTGAGCTTATTCTCAGTTTGCCCATGCATACAGTCAGAATAGAGAAGGAGGAACAATCCCTTTGTTGGAAGTGGGAGAGGGCAGGAGCCACAGGCAGTAGCCACAGTCTCCCTTAGACTGCAGGGAAGGCCATGCCAAACAGAGCAAATCCACCTCAAGGATACACAGAAGGTACCAATTTCTACATTTCCTACTTCTGGAGAACCCCAATGCCCTGCTGTCTTTTGACAGCTGGATCCCAAAGAGAAGACTGTACCCTCCTAGCTCAGCAGCAAATCATCTCCAGGTCAGAGCATTCAGGAGCTCCAAGCTTTCCAAAAGTAAGAGAAATGAAAAGCAGCAGTGTTCAACAGAGTGACCAAGTAAGATGAGAACACAATCACAGAATGGCACAGGTTGAAAGGGATTTCCAGAGGTCTGGTCCATTCCTCCCTGTTCAAACATGGACGGACCCCTGGCCTTTGTTGCCCAGGGCCATGTCCAGACTTTTTTTTTTTTTTCTTTTTTTTTTTTTCAGAACTCCCACAGGTGGAGACTCCACAACCTCTCTGGGCAACATGTGCCAGTGCTCAGTCACTGTCACAGTGTGAAACTGTTTCCTGATGTCCAGAGGAATGTCCTGTGTTTCAGTGTGCACCCATGCCCTCTGGTCTTGGCGCTGGGCACTGCTGGTATCATCCTTTGGGCCCTTTTTGAAGACAGGAGTGATATTTGCTTTCCTCCAGTGCTCAGGCACCTCTCTCAGTGACCATGACCATCCAAAGATTTCCAATATAGTGCCCAGACTCTCATTTGCGAGGCAGGTCAGGATGTATATAAACTTACTTCTCTGATGTTTTTGTTTGTATGTTTGGGTAATTGGCATATTAGACTGCAGCCTTCAACTTCAGTTAGTTTTGGGGTTTATTTGTAGCCAGTTGAGTCACGTTGACAAGAATTTATGAACATTTATCATGCCTTCTCTCCCTGGGAAGAGAAGTAGGAAGCCCTTAAATATCTTCCCAATGCTACTGGACTGAGACACTTCGGTTTCCCATATGTGCCATGTCTTAAACACAAACCAGGTTTGAGGTTGAGAAGATGTGCAAAGATTCAACCAGCGGAGCTGCTGTTGTGTGAAAAACAGCAGAGCTGGTATTTCAGTAGTTCTTTGATTTCTCACAAGACAGGAGAAAAAAGACACTGTTACTACTTTGAAAGTCAACATTTTAAAACAATTTTTATATGCCACCACTTTCAGAAGCTAATGCAAAGCTACAGAGTGACTACAGAATCTATTCCCAGGCTGCTTTGGATCCTTTAACCCAGTTGGGAAGTGTAACTTTTGGCTGCCCTTGACACGCAGCCTGCTGCAGCCAGAAGTTAACAAATGGCAGATTTCCTTAGAGCCACCATGCAGAGAGTGCATCAGGGTGCTTAACTCTGATTGAAGGAGGCACAACCGAGAAGGCAACAAGAACACTTAGAGGTGTTTTAAGATCTTACTCTTGTTAGTCTAATGCAGTCATACCAGGGATAACATTTATTTTGGGTTATGGCCAGATGACAATGTAATAGCCCCATTTGGGCAGTCTAGACCTTTCATATGTGATAAACACTTCCCCAGAATGTATAATGCACTAAAAAAACACACATAGAATGCAGGCTTGTATCTGACAGAAATGCTCTCTAGCCAAAACAGAAGACTGGAATAGCTTTCCCAGCATATGGGATTAATACTGCCAGAAAAAGAATAAAAGGCTCGAACAATAATTTGCCTGATTTATAAATGTGACAGTATTGAGAAATGAGGAGGAACCCAAACTTTCCAGAATGCCCTAAAGGAAAGTAAAATGTGAAGTATTCTTTTCTTTAGAAACAAGCTCAGTGCCAAAGCTTTCGTGGCAAGATGCTAATTTGTTTTCAATAGGCAGGCCTGATTTCTTCAGTGTTTCCCTTTTTCCCTATCTCATCACCTAAAGGCCTGGAATATGAAAGGGCAGACAAGCCTAGGAGGATTTACCAGGTCTTGTTCTAGCACATCAGTCATAAAGGAACTTTGAGTATTTTTCTTCCAGCTCCACATCATGATAAAGGTTTTTTGTTTTCCAAGTATGTATAAAGTGTTTAATCTGTTCATAAAATAAAAGGTAGCATTCTAGGACAACTTATTAAAGCCTTTAAAACAGGACCAGAATAAAAACAAAAGAGAAACCATTGCTTCAGCTAAAACCCAAGCTTTGATTCAGTTTTTATCAAAGCTTATAACCAACCACATTTGTAAAGCCAAAAAAGCACTATGGACATTCAGGCACCAGAGTGGAGTGTGAAGTAGAAGGGGGTTGGGGCGAAGCTCACAAGCACTTCAGTTACAGGTCTAGAAAAGCAGAACGTGTGGAAACATTCCTTGCTTGTGGAGAAGGGAAGATTTGAGCCTGCCCACCAGAATCACCCATGGAGTTCCCAACCAAGTGGGGAGGCAAGGCCAGGATGGCAGCAGCCTCTCCTCCCTCTGCTGAGGATGCATTTCATGTTGCTCTCTGAGCATTCAGCGTTACAATTCCGAGTGCAAATTTTACACCAAGCATGAATTACAACTTCTTGAAGTGAATCTGTCATGCTCATCCAAATCCAAGTGAGAAATTTGTCAACTAAGAGATGTGGGCAGCATGCAAAGCAGAATATGATAGAGGATGATGAAAACTGCTAATGAAGTGGGGTTTGTGTTGTCACCTGAAAATTTTCAGAGCAAAAAAAAAACAACTATTTAACACTTCCAAAATGCAAGACTGTTACAGGATAAAAAACCCAAATGTCTGAATAACAGATAAAGAAACAAATGTCTTCTCAGCTGCATAATCAAGAAAAGGTGAGAGAAGAAACCCATATGATTTTAATAATGAACTTTGCTCATCTGGTCTTTGCTTCAGAGTAAGACAAAACTACAAAATTTAGAAGAAAACACAGCATGGTGTGTAAAGAAGTTCCTGATTTTGGCAGTCTGATGAACTTGGTTTATACTGCCCTCAGGATTCTCAGCAAAATGATGAATTTCAATCTACAGCTGGAACGTTGATCTGTATAAGTAGCATTCATTTGGTTCGTATTAGTCGTACATGTCGTGATAAGAGCATTCCAGGCAGTGGCTGGGCCGGGCACAGTGCCACAGAGCTGGCTTTAGCCTTTATGTTAGCAGGAGTAACATAAAGGAGTGTTCTTTATGTTATCCTCTTACCTGAAATAATGACTTCCAAACAAAAATTTAAATTGATACCACTGATTAAACCAAGACATATGCAAGGCCACTCAGGGACCGCTACCGTGTGGACAAGATTTCACTGGGCACAGCTCTTACACATACACATGTGCACATCTGACAGCAGAAAATGCAGAGAGGAGCAAAAAGGAATGTGGCCATGAAGAAAAAAGGGAACTCATGGGGATAGGGAGCAACCAGTAGAAAAGAGTCTGCATTAATTTTTCTGTATGGATGGCCCCATTGGATTACCTGTTTGCATTATCAATTTCTACTCTGATCAAAGACTGGAGTAAAAAATAAGAAGAGTCTTATAGACACAGGTCATGCATCCATGTCATTGTGGCTGTTCAGTAATGAACACTGGTGGTTTCTCACTCTGTTAAGGACACATAGACTCCAGGTATTCTTGGTATATGCAGGTATTACAGCTGTGAAATGCAATTGCAACAGCCCACCACAAAGACATTTCAGAATTCCCTGCTCTGCCTTCTCAATTCTGCCTTTGGGAGTTGTGCAGAACTGAGGCAATGTGCAATGGGCACAGGCTACAAACAGACTCTCAAACAGAGATTCCTCCGTGGGACAACTCTTGCATGAAGAGTTTAAAGGGCCAATTAATAACTGAAGGTAACTGAAGATGAAAGGGAACAACAGCTGGTTCACCAAAGGCCACAAAGACTAGCAGCAGCCTAAAGCCATTGCAGGTTCAACCCTGCATTTTGTATGTGACTGGATCAGTTTCTGTCAACCCTTGAGTTTCCAAATAGAACAGTAAGCTGGATTTGAGATAGTGCCCACTACAGTCTCCAAAGCTACTTCTCTAAATGTTATCCAAAGGAAGGTTTGATAAAATCACTGTTACCCTGCTGTGAGATAACTCTTATTCTGCCCCCAAACATTAACACATACACTTCTCCCCAAATCACTGTTATTGAAGGTGAATCAAGCATATAGGATGAGTTAAGTTCAACAGACAGGATTTCTTTGATGTTTTAAATCCCCCTGGCTTCTTAAAAAGAACTTCTTTTCCTACTCTAGTGGTAGAATAACTCTTTACCTGGAGGCTAACACCCAATGACATTCATGTTCAAAATCCCCCAATTAAGATCACTGAGATGAATGAGCAAATTAAAGCAACAAAATAAGCTCTCATTGCTTGTTTCCTCTCTCTTGCTTGGATCAATACTGAAACAGAAACAAAATTTCAGTTTGCAAAACTGTAAAAGGATCTGGTGAAACATGCCCATTCCTTTCAGAATGGTTATGCATTTACCATGCAATTACTTCTAGTATTTTGGTAAATAAATACCTTATACTAAAAACATTCTTCTTGACAGATCATACATGAGATCTATCTTGGAAACTTCCCATATCAGGCGATGTCAGGCATTGGAACAGACTGCCCAGCCAAGTGGTGGAACCATCACCTCTGGAAGTGTTCAAAAAATTTGTAGATGTGGCATTTAAGGACATGGTTTAGTGGTGAAGTGTTGGGTTAACACTTGGAGTTGGACTCAATGATCATGGAGATATATTTTAACCTAAATAATCCTATGATTCTGTCTGCACTGTACCTTGTATTTCAGTGTTACAAGAAGGCAGAGGTAGGAAATTACTTTCCTTCTATTTATTTGGTCAAAGGTTTTCTTTTAACCAGAGGTATGAGAAACAATCAAACCACTGCAGCATATGGCTGTAGTTCCAGGTAAAAAGGCGCTTCAGCTTTCCTTTTGGTTTTCTATGTTAAAAGAAACCAACCAAACAAAAAACTTTAAAAAAGAAATGACAATGTTTAACCTATAAACAGGTTAAAGCTTTTGTACCCTGTTCTAAACAAATTTTGCTGGACCATATGAAGACTTGCAGAGCTTGGCAACCTGACCCCAGCCAGCTGTGACCTAACAGAATTGCTCCCCATTTCTGCACTGATGCCATCTTATCCAAGCACCTCCCAGATGAAGGCAAGGAAAGGGATGTGTGAGCCTGGAACTGGCTCTCTCTGCCCTGCTTCTTTAGGGTTCCCTTACCTCCTGTTCCCTCTCGGGACTGAGACATCTCTGCACTCAGCCATGAGAGGCAGAAGGAGCTACACCATCCTTCAGTGGCTCCACCACTGCTCACGTGGCCTGGCCAGCAGAAAGGTGAGGGGTCTGTGGATTTGGGTAATACATGCTTAAGCCAGTGTGTGTTTTGCTGAATTTTGTGTAATCTGCTGAATAACATACATTGAAACACATGGTCACTGGACAGCCACTGCAGACAAACAGGTTTTCTTTAGCAATTCAGTGGTGTGAATGGCAAATTTCACTTTCCCCCAGCACACCTGCTAGGCACTATGCAGATCACAAATGACTGTACAGAATTCAGGCTTGGATATATCAGAAATTACAAGAACTGTTCTCTGGTAACAAAACTGCAAAAGTATATAGGAAATACCATAACATGATTCTTTGGTTGTGTGTTCAAACATTTACTATATTTATCTTAAATATATTTACAGAAAACTAAGACCTACACTTGGCCAACTACATTGAAACAGCTTCTTTCCATTTTTATGAACCACCAGAGAAAATTTACTGACATACATTGGAAATGTGAGCTCTGATTAAAGCAAAGAATAATCTCTAGCTCCTCATGCAGATGGAGATAAAAGCTTGATGTACTCTAACAGATATTAAACCCAGTATCAGCACTAAAACAGCCTGCACGTCAACTTGGCAATCAGAAACCCTTGATGTTGTTCTGTATGAAACACCATCCTAGAAGCAGCACCACAACAGCAAACTTTGGACTTCTCCATGGGAAATCAACATTCCTTTGGGATAGTATGATGGACTCTGAAATTCTTTATACAAGAATATGAGGACATTCAGTTAATCTACAGAAGCTTATTTAACCTTCACCTTTAAATCTAAAGACAAAGACCTAGAAAGATGAGTGAATAAAAACAGAGCAAGAATTAGGTACAATGTGCTTTATTGTCTTTTACTGATCTCATTTTTTACAATACTAAGTGGACAGAAAATTTTCATTTCTCTCCTGAGGAAGCATTTAATTTATGTAATTTGTTTTAGAGCACAAAGTGCATCTCTTTGCAGTATATTTACTCCTTTTGCTTTGTTTGCTTGCTCTCTGCAAGTCCCAAAAGCACTGCATCAGCTTCCAGCAATGTTGTGTCACTGGCTGCCCCCAGAAACCTGGACGTCAGTTCAAGATCCAGCAGTCTCAGGCGTACCCGGGTTCCTCTCTGGTATTTTCTGTGAAGAAAAGGGGAGAGGGGGAAGAAGGTAAGTTTTGTTAAACACTGGTCTTGCATTTCCTAAGGCTCTCTCCTCTCTGCAGATCTAAGCAGCAGCCCCACAGAAAACAAAGCGCTGCAATGAGGTCCAATGCTGTTGTAATGTCACCAGCAGGACACACTCTGTGCCACCACAGAGCCAGTCTCTGCTGATACAACCCTGCCCATCGAAGAACAGACACCACCACATCCCACCGTGGGAATGCAGACTCTACAAAAAAGCAGTTTATTATATGGGAAACTGCTTGGGTCTTCCATCAAAATATTTTACTGTATCATCTGCTATCATGCCAATAATTATCTGCAGGACAACATATCATCAAAGGGGAGGAAAGTCATCATTAGATCACTGGTGACATTGCTATTATCAAAAAGTACAATGCCAGCTAACTATGGTTTATATTTCCAACCCTGGGCCTCAGGCAAGGAACTTTTCTTGTCTTATCCCCTCATCCAAAGAGTGGGCATCATCTGCAAGTTTTTTATTACATATAATTAGAAAGAAACCCCACAACTATTGTAATGAAACATTCTGCCTACAGGCTTGGGTTTTATTGTTTTATGCTCTCTTTTTTTCTTTCCTTTTCCTTTTAAGTCAGAAGATGTGAGCATTCAACGTGTTTTTAAAACAGACCCTGTGTTAAGATGGCCATGCCAAATTAGTGAAGATTTTAAAAATATGAGCAGGTTTTATAATGCACCTGGAGAGCTACTGATTGAAGTCCAGCAATAAAATTGAGAACTATTCTTCTTTTGAAAGTTCAAGTTGTACTTTTTTTTTCCCTAGTCAAAGCATAAAAAGCTGAAGATGCAGCAAGCTTGACTACCTCGAGCAAAAGCAAGAGAAAGTTTGAAACATTCTCCAGTTACCAACAGAAAAAAATGTAATAGGGAAGTCTGGTTGTACCATTTCCACCTTGCACATTTTCACCTCCATCTTGGGCAGACAATCTTCTCTGTTTGCGAAGCAAAACTGAACCAGGTTTCAACTTCCTTCAGCTCATCAAACCAAGATTCATTTGGAAAACCAAACATCTTAAAAAGTCCTGGACATGCATTTACGGTGGGTTTTGTTTTTGTTTTGTTGTCATTTTCTGTCAGTGCTACCTTACATTCATTTCCCTTGCTGCTGGGTTAATCCTGGGTAATACTCAGCTATGATCCCGACTGCAAAGGAAGAGCATCTGATACCTCCACCCTGAGTAGGTATGTGGGCAGCAAGAGTTCTGCCAATGCTNCATACCTCCACCCTGAGTAGATATGTGGATACACAGGGTACTCAGGCAGCAAGAGTTCTGCCAATGCTCATCCCAACAAATCCTACGATGATCTGCATGAGTCCAGTGGAAATAACACATTTTCTTAAAAAACATAAAAGTGAAGGCCCTCACCAGTCCAAAATGCAAATAAACACTTCTGCAGTGAAGAGTATGGCACAGCTACCAAAGACAGAACACAGCTGATGTTCGGTTGTTACCTAAATAGCTGGAAGGGATCAGTTCTGTTCTTCTCTCTGTGCAATGCATGTGAATATGCATCTCAAAACAGGACAGTTTCACAGCTGATGAGAATTATTTACAGAATCTAACATGCAGCATTTCAGTGTTGCTGAAATCAAAAGACAATGCATGTCCTTAAAGTAGATGGTAACTTCCAGGTTTTGTTAGGTTTGTTGAAAAGAGAGATTCCCATAAAAGTTTTGGGATATAAAGCAGAGTAAAGAGGAAAGCTCCTCATTGAAGTATCTTAAATTAAGACGAGCTGACTAATAGTTTTAGCTATTTGGGTATATGGGAGAAATCCCAAAAACATTCACCTTACTGACAGCTACTGGCTAGATGAGTTGCATTTGCCTTTGCCTCTAACCATGAAGCTATCCTGATCTCTAACAATATCTTCAGCAGAAAATATCAGACTTTACCACTTTTATCAATGTGTGTGTGTGGGTGGGGGGATTAGGTTTTGAGAAAGGGCAAAATAAGAGGGAGAGGAGGAAATCTGAAAGGGAGAAATGGTCTGTGGAAACAGAAAAGAAGGAGCAGATACCTTTTAGTGAGAAAACAGGAGGCTAGGAAAGACAAAAAAGAAGGGATAAATGTAAAGCATGTGACAAAAAAGCACTGAAAACACAGGTGAATTACGCAGAAATTTAGGAAACCATACTATATACAGTAGAGTCAAGAAGAGGAAAACATCACTGAAAAGATGGCATAAAACTGTTAAAAACTCAGATCTTTGAACTACAGCACTGTGCTGCTTTTAAAAAAAATCTTAATATATTTAAAATCTAATAAAAATTAAGACTAACACTAGTGGTTCTGTAACAAATTTTAAAGACCAGTCATCCCTCTGCCTTTTTCTTCTCTCTTTCCTCCTACAGGAAAAGCAGCTCACCACTAACCTACAGCAGGAAGCTGTAGAGAAAACTACCTTCAGGGTCCAACACATTTCTACAGAGATCAAACTGAATGAGGTTTAAATTGAATGAGAAGTCCTTTCTCTATTTGACAGCACACAGTGGGAGAGATATTGAGCTCCATCTTTGTAACTGAAATACAAAATATTACTTTCATCACGCATCAGTTCCTTTTGGGCTTGCTGCTTGACTACAGAGATGTTTTACAAGTGAATGGATGAAACTAATTTTTTTCTAATCAAGCCTTTAAAAGTACTATTTATAACCAGGGAAGTCCATACAGAAAATCTGTGAAGAAACTGCACTTCTCATGATTAATGCATCTAATTTTATAGAAAATAAACAAACAAATAAATAAATAATTTGAAGCACCACTCCCCCAATTTTAGCATTGCTCACTGTACAGTCTGCAGAGAACTTTGTTCCAATTTCCAGACATGACTTCAGCACAAATTTGTAATGCAAAATCCAAGCAATTGCATTTTCATAAGGAGAATCACAATCTTCAATGCTGCTTCAGCAACTGGAAGAGATTCCAGATACTTTAATCGTACTTAATTATTAAAGAAGCTTTTCCAGTTACAGCACATCTGCTTACAAAAAGATCACGATGAACATCTCTTTGAGGAGCTGACACAACTGCCAATTTATATGAATATAAACATTTGGGTTTGTGACAGATGTTCCCTACAGCTAAAATACTTCAAGAGTATGTGGATGATGTAGAAAAAGCAGAAACATGAATACAACATGCAGTGGTGGTCTATCCATCACATTTTAGAGCAAGAGGAAATGATAGGTTGCTCTATGCATAGCAATCATATTCTATCCACAAAGGTATTTATCATTTAAATCTTAAAACAGATAAAACTATCCTATGGTTAAAGCAGAAGCTTGAAGCAGGACACAGAAACAAAGCAGGCATTTTATTATTTTCGGGAATAGTGGCCTAGGAGACAAAAGATACCAGTGTAAAAGGAAAGAAATCATCTACTTACTCCACTTTGCAAAAGGACTTGCTTTATTTTTAAGTAACAATGCTGGTATTCAAGATCATCTTATCCAATGACCATCAGCAGGTACCACTGACCTTGACCCAACCCCCAGGCACTGTGTTTCTCAAGGATCCACGTGTTTTCCTCCTACCACTTCCTACTGCCAGGTAAAAGTATTAAATTCACTGAGAAGCAGACAAAGGTGTTTAGTTACATACATAAATGAAGGTATAAAAAGTTCTCTAGAACTTAAAAAAGTTATTTTGCAAGTAGACTCAAAGCTTGATCCACTTCCACAGAATTAATTTACAACAGCTATGAATTTTAACCCTTTGGGAACTCCAATTTTGAATGGAAGGACCCCAGCTAACTCCACATTCAGAGGTGGGAATCCAGTGGCTGCTGTTGCTGAGCCGTGACCCCTTCTCAAGCCCATGTCCAGAGCACCCACTGAAGCACCACCAGAGACCTCTGCCTGAACTTCAACCAAGGAACAGTGGATCCCAAAAAGCTTTCTCTGTTTTAAATGTCTACCTGCAGGCTTGTCTCCAACTCTTCTGGAGTGGGCAAAGCACTAGGTACAAGGTGTACCTTCCCTCAAACATCCACTTCCAGTGACGTTTAGTTAAGTTAGAGGCAACCCAAATAACTGCTTCAGTACTCTTTGTAATTTTTGAAATTTTTTGGAAATTTTTAAAATTTTTGTCATGGAGAAGAACTAGAAAAGAAGCAAAATGAAAATCCTTTTTCTTATTTGAGCCATAGGTCTGTGCAACCACACATCACCACTGTAACACAGAATGTAAGAGCACAGAGAAAGCACATAGCATAGCCTTGCTAATGGTGCTAAAGAAATTTTAAAAACAAATACAAAAATTAAAGTTTATGTCCTGTTACTACATTAAAAATAGGGCCTATAATCTTTGCATGCAAATACCAAACTACTGTGTCTCAACTTACAAAAAGTAGGTCTTCTCTTTGCTAATCATATGAGTGAGCACTTTCAGACTCCAGCGACTTGGAAGATTCCTTCTGACTGTCTATATCGCTTTTATTGCAATTTGGTCTCCATGCTGATCCTTCCACTTTTGCACTGAAGCTTTAAATCTCTCAAAATCTTAATGGTAAATTAAAGGGTTTAGCCAAAACTCCCCAAACTCTTCAGTCAAGATCTTAAACTTGTAATTTTAAGGTAATTTTACTATGTGAAAGATATATGAAGAAACAAAAAAACCCCAATATTTTTACATAATAAAACTGGAGAGGGAGGATATGGAATGACATATTTCAACTCCTGCTAATTAAGAATGCTGAGGGGGAAATGTATTTTTAACTTAAAAGTCATTCCAGGTCACACCAAAAGGTCTCCAAATGGAGTTGCCTTGGAAAGTGATGAGCATGTAAAAACAAGGAGGCTATAACTAAAAATGAGGATCCTAATTATACCAATTTTGGCCAAGAAAATGGGACAGTAGTTTTGCAGGTGTGCAATTTCACATGCAAAGGAAGGATCCTTATTACTAAATGGCATTAAGAACTTTATTCAAACTCTAAATTGCAGGTGTAGACATTAAAGCATTTTGTTAAACTATTCAGTATTTAAAACTGCATGTGATCACAAATTAGCAAGCAGTCCTTTTTCTATTAAAACTACTCAAGTTATTAATTTAAAGTTTAAGGCAACAAAGCTTCCATTCTTGGAAACATTGCTACAAAAATAACAACACAATTACAGAAATGGTTGAGTCTCATTGGCTCTTGGCTGGTATTTCCCACTCATTTCAAAAGTGCATCCACAGATACCTTCTATTTCATACTATAAAAATACAGGACTGATATTCTGAGACAAGCAGAATATTTTGGCTCATATATCCTCTACTTTGTTAAGGTTTTTCAGTCTCCACTGCTTCCTTATGGAACAATAACCTGTGCAATACAAAGATGAATGAACTTGCTAGGTCTGCCCATGACCATTCCCATCCACTGTCCATTTTTCCACGCCCTCTGTCCCACCTCTCAGGAATGTGCATTTCTGAAAGGAGTAGAAAGGCAACTCTTAAACCTGGAGTTTAATTCCTACACTGAGGGTGTAACTTACAGAATTTGATTTTTTTTCCCCTTTTTGCATTATTATTTTTTAATGTTCCCCAGCACAGTCTAGTGATGGCTTTCTGCAATGAAAGGAATCCCTGGATTATCTTCCATACAAAATCAATTAATATAAAACATTCCAAAGACACAGTTAGAGTTGAGCCATGGTACTCTCAGTGAATGCCATCAGAAGTCTTGATGCCTTTCATTTTTGCACTGTGAGAATTTCAAAGTGTGTTTTTCAGATCCATTATTCAAGAGGTTTTGTTTCAGTGCCTTAGCACAGTACAGAACAGTTTACAAAATTTGAAACCGTTTCACTTTCTCTTTTTTTTATTATGTGAAAGACACCACATTATCAACCTCAGAAAAAATACAAGAGCAGGAAAGCTAGTGAAATAAATTGACCATCACTTTTTCTCCAGAGTTTGTGTTCACCATTCTTACCACCATTCAAATCCACTCAAAATCACCCTGCAGCTCCTCATTAATAATACTGAAATGATAAAGCATCCCCAGAAGCAAACCCACCTCTAACTGCAGACAGCAGCAAAGCAGTGCAGCTGGTGTGGAACAAAGCTGTGTGTGGAACAATGCATCTTGTTTCTAAAAAACGTTTTGAAGCATTCCCAGATGCTGCCTGAGCCTACACTGGTCTCAACTTTATCAGCAAAGGCCCTACAGTTGGACTAAGGAGCACAGTTCTGTATGAGTTTTGTGCAGGTCACCCTCTGCTGCCCCACGGTGAAGGAGCTCTGCAAAAGCACAACACTTCCCAGGAACTTCTCCCTCATTACCAGTATACACAAAATTCTTGTTCAGAGAAAATATGGATGAGAAAAGCAGACTGCTTTCAAGCTGAATGCAGCACATTTCTATGTAAAATCTACATCTTGTAAAGTGTCTTTTTGCAGTGAGGCACACATTGCACGTGTAGTGCTGGGGACAGCAATCCTGCACTCAGCAGGTCCAGACAGCAGTCAGAACACAACCCCCTGAGAATGAGCTCCTGGGCAATGCTGGGGCAAAAAAGCCAAATCCCAGCTTTGTACATAGCAGTGATGGAAGAAAGTGTCAGCAGAAAGGTGCCATGAATTTTGCACAGAGAAGAACACGGACAGTGGAAGAGATGCTGGGAGAGCAGTATCATGGGGCACTATCCTGCTGACTGCCATTCTGTTAAAGAGAGGACAAGGAACATGCATAAAAATGAATAACTATGTAAAGATCTCCATCTGCTATTAAAAAGATTGAGCTGTCTATACAGAAAAAAAATACTGATATTAAAAGGTGCTTAAAACTCTCTGGGAAAAGCATGTAGTAATCAGGAAAGCAAAGTCCAACTAATGCAGATGAGAATGACAATTTGCAAATAATATTGATGAACTAATAGGAAAAAACTCCAAGCCCTGAGACTTTTCAGCCACTGCTGGCTTCAGCTGAAGAGATGTCAAAACAGATGTGCTAGTTCAGTTCAGGATAACCTGCTGAAATGTCATGTCTCATGATACAGTGAAGTCCTGAGAGATGACCTGAAGGTCCCTTTTGGTTTAAATTTTATTCATCCATTATTTATTACCACAGCATCCAGTCATTCAAATAAGGGACGGATGCTCAAAATAGAATTTTCAAAGCATCTCTGTTCTCTGCAATCAAACACTTCACAAAAATGCTCCAAGGTTGCTGGCTACATTCTGTCAGAAAATGCAATCTCGCTTCTTGTGACTCATCAACCCATTACCACTTCAGCTGCATTTGTTTCCTACTCCATTTGTTTTCCTCTTTCCTTGAACTAAGAAAGTAAACACTCTCATCTCTCCTGAGCAGTTACTGCTTGTGACACCTGCTTAATAATTTTTCAGAATATTTTTGCTCCTTGGGCCAAATCTATACTTCTACAAGGAAACAGGTTATACTCTCCTAGACAGAAGCAGAGATCTAGATTTCTCTGCCAGATAAAAGCAGATAAAAGCATCTCATGTTCTTGGAAGCATTTAGCAGAATGCTTTAAGAGTGTGTGAAATGATCAACTTAAGCAACAGCCATTGTCACCTATCCTTTTGGAACAACAGTGCATAAGCAGATCCTATGGCAAACATCCTTAAAACCAGCAGGTTTTATGCACCTGAGGAAGTTCAAAGCTATACCTCAATTTACACTGACCACCATCTAAAGCAGAAATTGGAAATGAATACACAATGAGTTTGGGCATATAAGCTAGATGCTGATGAAAAACACCCTGAAGCACTTGAATATTCCCCCTGGACAACTGGAGCGTACAGAAGTGCTAATGTCTCTGCATGTATGGACACTTGTGGGGGAAAAAAACCATGGAACAGATTGGTACAAGCAGCAGAGTCTGAGAGTTCACCCCACCGTTAAGGGGTAAAATAATATCTCTAGTTATGTTAATGGAGCTGTTCAAAGCCATAATTTCTTGGTCAAGCTTTGGCAGCTTCATTCTGTGGGACTCAAGTGCGGGGACCTTGTCACCCTTCCCTGTGTCTTCACTGCTGGCTATTGAGATGCTGACTGAAAGTGGCACAGACATAAGCGAATGAAACATGCCAGTTTTCATTCCTACTGCTAAAAGAAGGTAAATGCAAAGCCTGACAAGAATTTTTTAATAGCTGTCACAGAAAAGCATCAAATAAGCCATTGTGAAGGCATGGCCAAGCTCTGCTATTACCATGATATCAATAATCAATGGCATTTGTGTCTGTGACAGCAAAAGAATACAGCCAAAGGTGTCAAATATTTAAATCTAACTCTGTCCCAATCTGGACATTTAGAGTCTTGGTAGAATTTCTTAAAAGTTCTTAAAAAGTAACATGCTTGTCCTCAATTCAAACAAAACCCAAAGCAGCCAATATTTAATTACTAGAATAAACCAAAAATAACTCTTGCTGTAACTTTTGCTACAGTATCTGCAAGAATCGATTTGCATTCACTAACTTTTGGTACAAGATCATTCCCATTTTAAGAAAAGAATCCACAGAGTAATCTGTATTTTAAAATGTACTTCATATCACATCAAAGATGAACGCTGTAACCTTTTCTCCACAGCCCAGAGAGGTAAGCTTTGACAAATGAAACTTGCAAGAGGTAGCTCCTGTCATTTAAGAACTTGTATCAGATAGAGCCATGTCATCACAGTAATTTATGCCAGTTGCTTTATCAGTCTATAATGTAAAGCATATCCTTTAACTTGAGAGGAAAATGAAAGAAAAAAGAAATCTGAGTCTTTAGTCCAAATTTATATATTTTTTAACTGTTTAAACTATGAAATTAACTATTTTGATTAAAATATTGCTTTGTAACTTAACAAAATGTTAAAAAATATAGACTATATATTTAAATATATATAAAAAATTAGCCAATTATTTTACAAAACATTAAAAAACCCACATTTATGTTACAGGCACCAGAAGCCAGGCAAACTGCTTAAAAGATGAAAGATAAAGGTACCCAAGTGGGAAAAAACAAAAAACCCAAACTCATGTGAAGTATGCTCTAGTTCACATTCTTCTATCCATCTTTCCACAAGTAATCACCATTGTAATTCCTACCTTTTCTCTTTCCCATGCTGAGACCTTGGCTCAGTCAGATACTTTTCATGTACCTAGTCCTAAACCTTCAGTCCTCCACATCTCAAATTCACTTTCCACAATACTGTCTTCATTTTCTTCATAGATATGGTCTCAATCTTACTCCCTTTCTACACCTCCTCCACTTCCTAAGTCATAACTTCTCAGGCCTCTCTCAGACCAGGCATTTCCAGTCTTCTTTTTCTACTCCACAAAAAAATATTTGACATATTTTCTTGTCCCCTCTTACTTACTGCCTCCTCACTCATCATAGTTCCTGCCCATTTATCCAGCCAACCTTACTTGCTTTTCAGTTTCTTACCCCATCATAACTTTCTCTCTCACTAGTACCAAGTTCAGTTGTCTTCCTTTTCTTGCAGTCCTTCTCAGTTTTCTCATTCACCTGATTCCAATCCCCTTGCACCAGCCATCCTGGCAGTTCTCTTATGAGGGATTAAAAACAGTACATTTTGATAATTCAGACATGGTTCTTATCAAAATTCCAATCAGACTCCCCCTTACTACCTGGGTAATGATACTAGCTATGAGAACAATAGCAACAAATTTTAAAACCTGCCCAGCTTTGGTGCTCAACCCTCAAGCTTTTTACAGCTTGGAGTGGCTGTCACACCGGAGAATCCTCAGCAAACCAGGATAATTCACAAACTGTCAGCAGGATTTTGCAGACACATCATCTAACCCTGCTCTGATGCTCCCACCTGCACTGATGGATGTCCATGGCCTTTATTTGTATTTAAACCTCATTACAGCCATAAATTGGATTTATTCTTTTCTTGGGAGAGCTGGATGCAGAAGCCATATAGGGACAACTAAAATGGCTGTTCCAGGGGCAGTGAGTGCTGGAAACCATGTTAATGTAAGGGCTGGCACACAAGGACAGAAAATAGAGCTCCTGAACAGCTAAAGCAGACACCTGAATTCTCAGTTGCAAGTGAATGCAACAGGAGAGATGTAAAAGGTGCTAAAGAAGATGGAAGGCTGGGCACTAATGGTTTGGGGTCTCAGAGGAAGAATGGGCAGGGAGAGAGGGGTCTGGAGGAGGTCCAGGTTGAGGAGTAGAATTTTAGAGAATTTGGGTGAGGTCTGTAGAGAGAGCTGATAGGCTTGAGAGAAAAGGACAAAGACCTGGATGGGACTCTAAGACAAGAGGAGCCAGAGGCACCACATGGTCCCTCTGTATCAATCAGCTAAGGCCAAGGGAGGATTGCTCCTTCCCAAAGGACTGCTGCAAAGGACCAGTCTCTTCCCTGAACCTCCTCATTCCCTAGTCTTCCCCCAGCTCTCCTTGTGGCTGTTGGTGCCTGCACAAAGCAGTGCCTGTCACATCTGCCCTCTGGCTTGCTCAGTCACTCTTAGTGTTCACAGTGGCAAAAGTCAAGTCATATTTATGTAACAGCTGGTCTGTAGGATGCAGCATATGCAGATTGCTCAGACAACTGCAAGACACTCAGCTAAAGATTTTAGCTAAATATGTCTCACAGTATGGTCTGAAAAAGCTAGAAGAGGATAAAATGGGATCTGGCAGAGAAAAAGTCCCCCTGTAACAACAGATTATAAACTTATTTCCAGTGCTCTTAAACCATCTTGAAGCATCACCAAGTGTGCACATCTGGAACATATGCCTGCATTTCCACACCAGAGAACATTACCAACTATCAAATATTTCTTGAAGTTTCAATTCGTTGTTAGTATCCATTTATCTGAAAGGCTCAAGAACAATCTCAGCTACTTACATTATAAGTGAACAATACAGACTAACACTGAACAGACCTTTTGATGAAAAGGAGTTTGTTCATGGTGCTCCTATAAAAGGAACATTTTCAGATTTGGTCAGGAACATTTCTTTGTAAGCTAACACTTGAGTTACTCATTCTAATGGCTTTCACAATTAATAAAAGCCTATTCAGAGACAACATGAAAATCTTATTGGGGAATGGTACCTTAAAAATGCAACCAGTTTGACACAGTCAGTTTGATTTTCCAGATCTGGCAAGGAGGAGTGTGAAGCATGGGGAAGGTTCACTTCTCTGCAGAATGCTATGCACCCGCCTTTGAGAAGAGCAAATATTTCATGGTTCCACTTTCTGCTAAAAAACCCTAACATATGAATAGTTCTTAATCAGAGTTGGGAGAAGGACAGTGTTCAAATGTGTTTCGGATTTTTAAAATATGTCCTTCATGAAACTGTGAAACGGATGAGGAAAACATATAAAGAATATCCATGAAGAACCTGGTGGGGTCTAGGCCAGGCATTACTTGAGAAAGTCACTCAGAGAAAGATCACCTAACAAGTCTGCTGCACACAATGATGTCAGGAGTGAGCTCAGATTGCCAAGGGCAGCTTTTGGATATGCTAAATGGAGGGAAAAACAATCCAACAGAGCATGAAACAAGACTATTAAGATACAAAATTACAAAGGTTATAATGCTTCAGGTTAAGGAAATATGGACTATCAGTGAATATAACTATCAAAAGGAACTTTTCAAAAAATTTTGTTTTGGAGGCAACAAAGAAGAAATGAACAGTTGGATAAATCAAAAGAAACAGGCAGGCAAAAATGGCAGTCACAGGTTGGAAGTAGACAAGGAGGGGCCTCCAGGGAAAGCTGCTGGGTACCACATCAGAACATTTCCTGGGATCCCAACACCAAAGACAGCAGAAGGGTAGGAAGAGTTTCTAAAGGGAATTCTGTTTAGGGGACACTGAGACTGAAACAGGAGCATGCTTACAATTTTAAAAGGGGGAATGAAAGAAGAGGGGAAAGCTTAAAGTACAGGCTTGCAATTCAGTGTAACTGGAGAGACAAACAAGAAATAGGCCTCAAGGACAAAAAAAGCTTATTTAAAAACAGTAAAAAGTATGTGTAATCATGAGAGCAGATCTGCATTTAGTATGTGGAGTACACCTGGAAATTAACTAGCAACAACTGTTGTGACATTGTAAAAGGACAAGAGCCATCTTCTTGATCTACTTGTTTGGCTCATGACTTCTTCTGTAAAGGGAGACTTTATTGTCGTCTGCTCAATAGAGAACCACTGCTAAGTTCTTATTAAACATAACACACACACATGGACTGAGAAAAAAATACCAAATAAGGCTGTGGGTTTTTTTTTCCTAGATGTGGAAAGACGAAAGAACTACAGAAACGTAAATTATTACATCTAATGAGAAAATTAGAGATAGATAAAGGTAGTTGAGGGGAAAATGAAGGAATAGAGATTCTGTTATTAGAGGAAGCAACTGAGAAATAAAATAATTAATTATTATACAGAGTCAGGTAACTTTCTCCTCTACAGTCTGTAGGTCAATTCTTCCTAGAAGCAGCTTCTTCAAGGAATTTAACACCTATAAGCTCTTTTTGGACCCCATTTTCTCCGAATTAAATTGTGCAATCTTTCAACTGGATCTACACAGGTAGACCTGTCACATCAGAGATCTATTGTGCAGGCACAAAACTGCCAACCAAGAGTCAAAGTCATGACAAAATGTGTGCCTATTTGAAGAATGGAGATAAAAAATAACATAATATGAGCAAAAGGAACCTAATCTAGACTCAGCTTCCAAGTCTGTGTTCCTCGTGCTTGGTACCGTCAACAACAGAAGTGCTGGATTCACAGCTTTCTGCAGACAATGTCACCAACTGTGCTCAAAGAAGAACCATGTTCTCTGGCAGACTTCAGCACAAGAAGCAATTTGAATCCTCATCTGTCTACAAGCTCAGACAAACACTAAATCCTGATAGTTTCAAATGTTTCTTGGAAATTATTTAAACATTTTAAACTGTTTACTTAGACCCTTTATACAGAAAATCCAGAACAAGCGTCCTAAAAATACTTTAATAGATGTCCTGTATCATATCAGATCTTCATAACACTAAAAAATGAAGAGCTGAAAGTATGACTGCTCTCCCTCCACAGTCAGAGCACTCTCATTAGCTCACCACATGCGGCTGCTAAGACTTGTACTCAAGGCAGCAGAGCTGCTGCAGATGCCTGGGACAAATCCTGTGACCATCCAAACTATGCCAACCATACCTTGTGTGACTGCTTGCCAAGGAGAGGGTGTTATTAGCCAGGCTTGGCTCAAACAATTCACTGCCCACAAAGCTACTTTAATGTACTGTCTCTACTGGGGTAAAAAACACAGTAATCCAACAATACATTACGATACTTTCCCATCACTGCAGCAGTTCCCACCACAGGCAACACTTTGTCTCCAACAAAGAAGCCTCACATTCAGTGCCTGCAAAAAAACCCCTATCCATACTGTAGGGATGCCAAGAGGAACATCTGTGTGCTCAGAAGGACACAAAATTGGCTTTTTGTGTGCGTGTGTGTGTGTGTGTGTGCCTGGGTGAAAGAGATGGGGGCAGGGAGCTCACAGACAATAGCTTGTGTGACTGCATAGTAAGGAAATGTTCTTTCATTCCCTTCCTCCTTCTTTTAATTTATTTTTTAATCCAAACAAGGGAATCAAACAGCCACAGCAGTTATCAGCTACTTCTCCAAGCCCAGTGAAAAGGGTTAAGTTTCTCCCACATGACTAGTTTTAGCCTGGGTTTGTTTTTATCAGAAATAATTTCTTTAGGCATTAAACACCTACATTCACATTTCATCAAATAATATGAGGATTCTGGGTCTACTTGTCTCTTTATCATAAATTATTACGACTGTAATAATGAAATCGATAAAATGCTGAACTACAGAGAGTAAAATGTCTCCTACATGAGGGATGCATTTGCAGGCTTTGATTATTAACAAATTGAAGCTTAAAAAGGAGGAAAAAATATTCAGACAAAAACTGTACAAATACTACTGCCTTTCTGAATACCAGGTCAGTCACCTAGAGAGCAGCATAAGAGAATGTAAACCACAAACTTGCACTACCATGAAATTAATGCTGTAAAGCAATGAAAACCAGTCCAGTGGAAGCAAATTATTATAAAAAGCCCCTCTACAGAGGGCAAAGACCATCACTTACCAGTATGCATTTTTATTTTGTTTTTATAAGACCTACTTAATGTACAATTTAAACAATCCAACAATTCTTTACTGATGGATTGTCCTGGCCCAGTCTCATTTAAATATGTTCAAGTTCCTGGCTACATTCAAAAGTCAGAAGAAACTGTAAGGTTTTTTTCCTGGACCTGTGCCTGCTAATGCCACATTCTCCTTTTCTTCCTGCCCATTCTCCAGCTACTCTTTCCAACAAGTGTGGTGCCATCTAATCGTCTGACAGAGACCATTAACTCAAACTGCTTCATGCCTCAGTTTTAATGCCTGCACCTCCAAAACTGGGAGCACGAGGCCAGGGAATCAATTAGCAGCGACTTATCTGTTTCCCCAAATATTTGTAGCTCTTTAACCAAGGGTCTGAAATTACATCCCCTTCCTTCTAAAGGGGAAAATGGAGCCAGGAGATGCAAATCTGGAATCAAATTCAGCCTTTCAATCTTCCTCTCAAACACTCACCTTGCTAGGAACATGCTTCAGCAAAATAGGCAGGTTTTGACATACCTGTTGCACATCAGAAAAAGAATTTTCAAGTAACAGATAATTGTTCTCATAGTGTGCCTTTTCCAGAGAGAAAACTGAGTTACAGGAGCTCCTACAATTCCTGTCCACAAAGCAAGGGAATAAGACAATTCTGTCATCTGGGAGAGGTGTCCGGAGCATTTTACTCTGGATTTGGAAACACCTGTCTAGCACTTCAGGAAGCTCAATGCAGAGAGGAATGACTCAGCTGTGGAAGAGTTCAGGTCTGGCAGGGCTTCCTGGGTGTGGAATTAATTCAAACACCTCTGACAGCCTCCTGACTACCCAACCACACAGATCTAAACTGCTTCTCTGTGGTGCCAGACCTGGTACAGCTGCACTAGACTCCCACTCTCAGGGGCTCCAAGGGGCACAGTGAAAGCAACTTTGCAGACAGTCAGTTCAGGATAAGGAAAATTTCTTAGCTCTTGTTTAGCCCTGACTCTGCCAAATCAAGAATGATTACACATTTTTGCACTGGGCTCCACTGTCCAGAAGGTTGTACTTACCCAGGTCTAATGATACCTGAATGGGAAGAGTCTGCTCTAGCCAGTCAGTGCATCCTGCAGGAGCTTGGGATGCGAATGGCTACAACACAGCACTGCAAAAAACCAGCCCACACCTGGAGGGGCTTGAGCTGAGTGGGTGCCAGCATCTGCATAGAACCACTTGGGTGTCCTTCCTAAAACATCCTGTTACAGCCATGAGATCCTGGCAAATGGAATGAACTGGATATCTCCATCCCTATCACCTTGGAAAAGAGGTGACTGAAAAGAATGATGTCCAAACTGGGACTCATTTAGATAAAACATAACTAAATATTTGACTAAAATTGAAGCATTTACTTAAGCTTACAATGCATGAACAAAAATGTTTCACCTGTTCTATGCATGAATAAAAATTAACAGAAAATAAAGATAATGGCTTAATACAGAATCTGTGTACAAACAGAAAACATATTTTAATACTTATTTTGCACTTTTCAGTTAAAGTAGTAAAGGCTCACAGAACCAAGATTAAAATATAAGTCAGTCAGTTGTAAGAAACTCATCCGATTTTCAGAGAATTTTCCTTTTCCCCCTCATAGTTACTGCTAAATCCTCCCAGTTCTAGAGCATGATTGTGCTAGGTTTTGTACAAATGTGTACAGTCAGTAAATCCTGAGATATTTGCAAACTAGTGTTCGAATTCTCTAAGAGTTGTGGTCCATGTCACTGACAAGGATAAACTTACTGATTTCTGTGGGATTGCAGTTGTGCAATGTGTCTGCACATGTGGCTGTTGAACTGGGGTTAAAAAAACCAAAACAAAACTAAACCCCCAAAATCAGAACAAATTAACAAAGTAGAGAGCCAACATCCCTCAATGGCTATACTTTTTTTCAGAGCAGTAACTCTTTTTTATTAATGTTTCGTATTGGAGGGATCTTATTAAAGCAACTGAAAGCCAATGGAACATTCAAAGTTTCTAAGTCTGGAATAAAATGGAAACCCAAAATGTTAGAAAGTAATTTTGCACTAAAGGCAGTCCTCCTTTCAAACGCCAACTTTATAGTAAAGATTCAGTAATACCAATAAAAAAAAGAACAGGCTTGTCCCAACCCATTTTCAAATAAGGTCCGTCAGTGAAAAGAGACTTGCTTAACACTTCCATCTATCTCAGAAGCTGGGCACTGTGGTTATATTTGCTAGGGAAAGCAAGGGAGATCTCAAGACTGCTTCCGTACCTTTCACTTTGTTAGTCTTTCCCTTCCCACTATCGTCCAAGAATTCCAGCTCCTGTTATTGCTTATCTACTGGTGGAACACGGTAAGATGCAATTAATCATGATAACAAAATCCTATTCTTGTTTGTGAGTAAAACTAATTGTAGTACAGTATTTCTTTTCCATCACCTTAGAAGGCGCCTTGCAGCTTTCCCACAGTATCAAGTTCCCAATACAAGCACACACACAGAGCACCGCGGTGAGGACTCATTCCAGCTTAACCTACCTTTTCAAACAAACTTCTCCAAACAATGTATTATCTGCATTTTAAATGGCAGGTGAAATTCTACCACTCTCCCTATAAAAAGGACAGGGAGGTTTATTGTACTCCACAAAAGATTTAAGGGAAGTATTGATGGTCCAAGCAATTCGTAATACTCTTGGGGTGGAAACAATCATTCTGAAAGTTTTCTCACACAGGGAAAAGTAAAAACTACAGATAAACAATTTTGCCTATTAATGTGTCAATTCCATTAAAACGTTACCAACTCTGAAAGGATTTACTTGTGCATTTTGAAATACCCTGCCTGTAGTAAATCACTTTTGAAGCCAGCGGTGTTACTTACAACTTTAACGACGACACAAAGCAGGAACAGGCTTCAGTCACCCAGGTCAAATTCAGTTTCCACACCCACAGAGCCCAAGCAGGGCTGAGCACCAGGAGGTAGGTACAGGTTTAGGCTGCTGCAGGACTGATCATCAGTACCTGCTCAGCCATTTACCACCTGCAGAAATTTAACCTGCAGCCAGGACACAGCGCATAAGCGCCTGGACACAGAGGGGCACCTCCAGCACTGTCACCGTGCTGATGGACCCAAGGCTCAAACAGAACTGCAGTGAGGCTGACACTATTTCAGCACCTCGTTTGTGTAATGAGCACGTTGCACTCGCACCCTTTTGGACCCTGTCATGGCCACATCTCACTGTCCTATTTCAGCATTAATGTTACAAGAACCTCCCGAAGAAACTTAGAAGAAAGCATGCTGGTTAAGATGAGGTTATTCAACCCCAGTACTCATGGATGCTCACAAATAACACCAAGAAAAATATAACAGTTAAAAGGCTGCTATTTATTCCACACTGTAAATAAAAAATCCTAAACAGAAAACCTTAAATACTTGATTTAAGTTTCTTTTTACAAAACCTAATCTATTTGTTTTGCCTTTCATAGGCAGAACAGATACGATCAAAGCTTCCTAGTAAAATGATATGACAACACAGGAGTAATTACTGAACCTTAAAGTATCAGTTTTTGCATAGGAATAATTTTAATTCATAAAATGTAGTTTTTATAATTTATATAAATAAAATTTAATGTATAAATATACAAAAAAATTAATATAAAAAAGTCAGCTTTATGTAACATAGGGTTTTAGCAACTTGCCACACTTAACACCCAATAAAACAGCAAATAAATTCAAGATTGATGACTTTGCTTCACCAGCTGCAGTAAAAATGAGAAAGAAGCCACAGCAGTTTTGGAGTTCAGCTAGCACTGAATTACTGTTGGGTGGGAACTGGAAATCCCTTGCAGGGGACTTAGGTTTGTCTGCGCATTGGATTCTCTGTCCCAAGAGCGATTTTTGTGGGCAAGAGACACAGCAGCATCATTTCTGAATGGCAGTGGGGGACCAGCCACTGCACAGCTGGGGTCATGGTGACACAGCAGCTGCCATAACCTCGGTGCTGCAACAGAGACAGCAAAGTGGCTCTGGGAAGCCCAAGGGTTCCCTTTGCCACCTGAACAGTTAATGACTTGCACTCGTGTGGTGAAATGATACAGAGAACAGATTTAGCTCCAAACAAATATTTCAGTGGGTTTTTTCTCTGGCTTTATCAGGAATAATTTGAATGTTGCAGCCTCACTAAGAAAACCAAATTAATTTTGCTGGAAGGACTGGGGAGGAGACCAAGGAAGTATATACTTAATGTTCCTGGAATACCATGATCATGGCCTGGATGTCAAATATATGCTTATCCATCTTTGTGATGTAAAAATAACAATTCATAACACTTCTGTCATTTGACAGTGCAGTACAAGCACCACTCTGATTACAGCTACATTTAAAGTTCATACACAACATAACTGTCAAGGTAACAATGGACTAAAATGTTGTATAGAACTAATATTTTGTAGGAATTTGTACAAAGTAAAAAAGAAAAAAAATAAAAATGAGGACTAATAAAATGAAAGAATTCAAACAACTGGGATTTATCCTTGGTTGATGCTGTGGATGTTGCAAAATAAAAAGTTTCACAGCAAACTGCTTTGCACAGCAATTGCACAGGTTGTGCAATAATATACAGATTAGCTGTTTGCTATCAAACACAGGTAACTAAACTGCATCCTCAAAAAGATTAAAAATATTTAGATTTTTCAGAGCAACAGTGTATTAGTCTGAGAAACACCACCCTCCAATACATTGGAATTAGACTGCTCTAACTCAAGCTGCTAAAGTGTCATATTAAGTAATGGGGGAAAAAGTCAAGTTAATAACTCTTAAGCATTTTCAAGACTTATTTTCTGATTTTGATATCTAAAGAGCTTCTGTGCAATGACTAACTGATACACTCAGTGTTAACAATACACCCTCTTAAAGAGTTTCCCTTGCAGCAGTCAACTGGTTTGTGCATGTGTGCACACGCAAGTATTAAAAGAGTGACAGATTTTAATTAAACTATAATGTGTCTGTAGGCTTGTAGCAGATACTGCTATTTGATTGTGATACTGGATGCTCACATCTTTTTGGAGTTTTTTCCCTTAACATTTTCAAGCTTGAACAGAAAAGAACTCCGGTACAAAGCTGTGAGTGGTGTTCATTCTTCAGTAAGAAGCACAGATGAAAAAAACAGGAAACTAGAGCGACAGAAGTTGAGAAACTATAAAAAAAGGTTATTTCTTGTTAAATAGCACAAGCCTTTGGAAAGCCAGAAGATATTTACTCAAGTTACAGTTTAGCAAAGCCTGACAGCAAATTGTTTTAGAGGTAAGGTCATATGATTGACCACCTCAGCTTCTTCCAACAATTATTGAGCAAATGGAAAGGAATGAGAGATGATTGAAATGCACAAAATCAAACTGAGGGGGCAGAATCAATCCCAGGTAACAGTCATATCAATAATTCAGCCAAATGCATCCCCATCTCACTCCTACTTATTTCATGGTCATTTACCAAAAAAAGTTGAGCAGATTACTTTGAGATTGTATTTATGAGCATTTCTCATTCATCTGGATCACTTCCAAGGTAACACAAACCCTTTGAGAAAAGACAGTATTTTACAAGCAGCACCAAAAAAAATTGTTTTGAGAATTTTGAAATGTTTGCTGCACTTTCTATATTGAAATGCTGGGTTTTTTACCGTACTTGCCTAGAAGTGTCTCAAAAGCAAGTCTAATGACCAGCTACTTTCTAAATACTTGGCCAAAATCAGAGAAATTAAAGGTGGGATGAGACGTCAAGTCTTATCTTCTACACCAAAGGAGGTACCCCAATGAAAAATTCATCTAGCTTGTTTTTAAGAAACTTCTGTGAAGGAAAGTTTTTTTACAACTGGCCCAGGGTAAACTCTCTGACATTTTCACCATCCTAACAGCTGAACTTGTTTACCAAATATCTAAGCTAATTGTCTAAACCAAGCCAATTTTTTTTGTTCTTCCTCCAGCCAAGATCAAAAGATATGACTGAATAACCTTCTATACTAGAAATAGGATTTGAATCCATGCACTAATTATTTTCATATTGAAATGATTAAAAAAGAAATTATGAAATAAACTCCCTTTAATACTTCATTAATTCTGGTATTTGTGACATGAAGGAAAGCTGTAAGAAAGTTAAAGTGGCAAAAAAAACTTTCAAAAGCTAAAGATAAAAATGAAAAAAGTTTCTCCAACATTCATGATTCAGCCCCTTAGGTAAACATTCAAGTTTAATTCAACATCAGTTGTTTTACTGCTATAGAAGTATAGCATAGGGCAGAAAGAAGAGCCTTACTCTTCCAAATCCCAGTGCAGTTTTCTTTTCTTCCCCTGAGAAGATCAGCACCACTACTGGCTGTTACTCTTGGCACTCCATGCAAACTAGCATCTGACACTAAAAATGGTACTTGATTCTCTAATCGTGTGACTGACAACTGGCACAGTGATCAAGGGACTGTGAAATGCAAACCATTCTGTTTCTGACCAGGAGAAATAAAACAAGTCTAGAAATCACCGTTTCTTCTTGGCTGCTATCAATCCTTTCTCACTGGGCTGCAGGATGTGAGTTTCTGCTGTTAATGCTCCAGTTGCCTTTGGTCTGGGAGAAGAACCAGTAGACACTAAAGACATCCATGTATGTGTCCAAATGTCTGCTACCTTAGCTCAGTCTACATGGACTATCAAGCAAGTAGCATGGGGCACCTCCCTGATGAAGGTCACCCCTGTCAAATTTCAAGGTATTGTGCAGAAGCTGGACAGGATAAATGCTACATAAAAAAAGGCAATATATATTCAGAAATGCTTGACACTTTCTGCAGCACAGAAAGAAAAATAAACAACCAGCAAGGGAAAATGACAGTGGATAATTTTATTCCAAGTATTCAAAATCTGACAGAATTCAGCAGGACAAATAACAAGAGATATAGACCACAGGGTATGAGACAAGCTTACTTAGGGAGCACCACAATCACTTTTGCCTACATGGTACAAACAGATGAATACATTTAGCAATTGCTTGCTAATAATGAACAGCCCTAAAGAGTTGCTTTGCTATGGGAACCACCACCCCACATCAAAAGAACCTCATTTGTATATCAAAGGAGAAATTACACTCAATAATAATGTTTCTTTGAATCGGCACCTAAAAACAGTATTGGACAAACTTAACTTTTGGTCTGAAGACTTTTGAAGGGAGAAGTGATTTTCATTATAACCAAAAAACAAAAAGAAAACACTTTCACTCAACATACTGCAAATACCATAGGAAAGAGCAGAAACTAATTTTAACTATGTGGTGTGAGGAGGTGGGTGTGAAAAAGAGGAAGACTACTTCTCACACGTACTTCAAAACCTCTCAGCAACATCAAAGGAAAAGCATGCCACATTCTTCCAAGAGGTGTTTGTTTACACTCCAAGAGCAGCTTATGGTGCGTAGGACTCCCAGCCCCACAGAGGAACGTGCTCCCGTCAACATTGAGGTCCTCTCATGCTTTCCTATTTACTCCTCAAAGACCTCTTTTATTTCACTAGCCCCATATGAAAGCTCACTGGGTACTCAAGAGTTGCACAGTGCTGCACCATTGATGTCTGCTTTGCCCACTCAACAGAATATTAAATATCGCCCTGCTTGCTTTCTCTCCACTGTTTTCCTCTTTCCAGAAGCACTTCAGTGCTCTCGGCACAATTTTGCTACTTCATTCAACACTGTCCACAAAGTCTGAAGTAGCTTAGTCGTGGGCTTTATGTCACTTACCAATGATGGCGTGGCTTTATGTCACACACAGCACTTTCAGGCTTTTCACTAATCCCCATTCTTCTTTTCATCTAAGCCTTATGTTACTTGAGAATTTGACAGGAGGAAGTTTCATATGGACAAGGCCTTCTAAAACCAAGCTGCCACTGGCTGTTGATGCCCAGATGAAATACAGCAGAGTAGAGCTTTCATCTGTCAAAGGCTGCACAAACTGTGATGCAAGGGCTCACTCTTTTTCTCTAAGGGCAGAAGTAAGAGCTCAAGGTTCAAACTCATTTGAGCCTTTAAACCCCACAGAAGTTCCCTGAACAAACAGCCAAGTGCTGCAAGCGAGGATGGACATGCACGACTTCCCATTTTAACTCTGTGTATGAAAATCACAAAAAGATGTTTAAACTTTTCTGAACAGCTGCTAATACTAATTCTACAATTAAAGGAGGTAGGGCTACCAGGCTTTAAATCCAGTATAAAACTTCAACTCAATTGGTTAAATTTAAGCAATATAAACATTTCTGCTCTAAAAAAATCAAGTCACATGGTGATTTCTGTCACCAGTCTAAGTCCATAAAATGGAGAAGAAAAAAATGGTAGGTAACTTCAACATATTCAATTACTTCCATTAATTGTATACACTTCCTAATGAAATCACAGTTTCACAGCCCTAAGCAATATAGCTTAGAGATGAAAAGCCAGGCCATACCCTCCTTGTTTTGAAGTCTCTCCACTCCTGTGAGCTGTTCCTAGTAGGAAACACCCTTCCTCCAGCTGTAAGGGCAGCCGAGCAGCTGCCTTAATAACCAATGCCAACTCCACATATTAATACATAAAAGCAGCTGCCTGCCTGCCTATGCAGCTGAAGGAAAAGTGCTGGAGGCACAGGCCAGTATCTAATACTGGCTCTCATTGCAAAGGCAGCTGCTTGCTTCATACAGCTGCAGGAAGAGTGCTAGGTATCAAAGTAAGAGGAAAAATGGAAGATGAAATGGCTCAAACCATGTAATCATAATTCCCAGAATTTATAATAGATATTTGCATCCTTAATCTCTGATCCTTAGCTGCCCATTTGTGAACTGGGTAAATTTGGGATAAATATGCCTCTCTGCTCATAGGATCCTGAAAAATTATATCCATTTGTGACTGTGAAGAATATTAATATAGTGATAACCTACCAATGCCAAGGAGCAATAGGGAATTCTATCTTCTTTGTGAACTATTCGAAGCATGACATAATTCTTCATCACAAAAATACCATTCCTTCTATGCATTAAACAGTATTAAGGACTTAGAAAAATTTAAGATGAAAATAAAGCACTCCTCAGTTCCTGGTGGCTGGTCAGATTTTGAAAACAGCTATAAGGATGTCTTTGATTGCTTTTTGAGCATGCTTGTGCATGAGAAAAAGTGCACAACACATACAAATTAGAGAAACGTGCCCTGTTTCTCTGCTCTGACTCAGTAGGCAGATGTAGCAGTCTGTATTTACTGCATAACATAAATACTGTATGCAGCTTTTACTGCTTTAGGGAAAAAGCAATCTCCATCAATATCCTGCAGCTGAAGACAAACACCAGACAAGCTGTATTCTCAAACTGGTACAGAAATTGCATGTGCATACAAGCAAGGGGCTTTCTGATCCCCTTCCTTGTTTCAACTACAGGGCTAGCAGAAATGACCAGACTCTTTGAGCTGGGAAGGCAGAAAGAATACAGAACTGAAAAACAGATGGAGGCACCTCAGAATAACAGGATCTACACTGGACTTCAGAATATGAGGCACAAGAATCAGAAGTGAAGGGAAATCGGAGGGCAGAAGATAGGATGAGAAACTTAGCCCAGCACAGTTTTTGTCCTTAACTTCTTAACTTCAGGTCTCATCTCCAGAGTGAGACCAGGGGGATGCTTTTGGATTAGAAATCTCTGATTCAGGCACAAAGGACCTCTGTGAGAACCAGCACAGGGCTGGCACAACTGCTGGGTTTCCATGCAGTCAGGCACCTCTGACTCAGGCCCACAGTGTAACCCACAGTACCAATACCATGTCTCCCATAGCTCTCCAGAACACCCCGAATTTCATTTAGATGACCCATCTTTCTATGATTCTGGCTTAGTTTATGAACAAATGCCCAAGAAACCACTTGGAAATTGCCATCTCTGTTCTCAACCAGTCATGTACAATTACTGGCTGGGCAATGGCATACATGCATCTTAACAGCTCCCAGGGCTGCTGGCAGAATACAGTGACAGTCAATACTTGTATACTCACTTACTAGAAACTGGGCCTTTCAAATGTTTCCACAAAAAGTACCTGATACCCAGTGGAAACTGTCTATCTTCAAATCATCAGAAATACTAGAAATCCTCTTGGATTATTCCACACAACACTATTAAGAAAAGAAATAAACTGATCAAGAAGTTTTTTAGATAAAGAAGTCCTACACTTTTTTTCACATTATTAAAGAAGACAAGGAGAAAAAAAACCATAAAGAATATGAAATCTTGTAATATAACTAACTACTCCTCCTCAATTTTTCTAGGCTTTTGGTGAAGTTTAAAGATCATATACTGAAAATTAACACACCAAGAAAATAAACAAAGCTTCTTTAGAGATATTTTCCAGTCTTGGTCACCTGTAACACATTCTTCCTCAACTTTATTGCCAAGTCACTATGAACAATTGAGCATTGTAGGCTGCTGCTGCAGCAGCCCATGGCTGTGTGATGACCCATCACATAAAGTACCTCAGGTCCTGCTGTTCCTCTGCTCAAAGGAGTCTCCTCAGGCCAAGTCTCACAAGGTGATGGGTTTCTCCCCAGTGCTGACAGCACACTGTAATACCTCAGAGCTGGGCCCTTGCTGAAAGATGCCATATTTCATAGGAAACATTCATATTCACTTGCCTACCTCCTGCTCAGTAATACTGCTACTGCAGATAAACCAGCAGTAACATAAACATTAACAGCTGTGTACAAAACATCAGCCAGCAGATAACACATCATGCTCGTGAGTAACGACTGGCCAAATATAATTCATTCCACTGCATGGCCCTCCCACCAGAATCTCACAAGGAATGGACACCACACAGAATTATCATATGGCATAACCAGCACATGGCATAACCAAAGCAGCTCAGGTGGGCTTTTGTGGTTTCAATCTCCTCCACCCTTCTTTTGCCTCTCCCTCAAACTAAAGATATAACTATAAATATTGCATAAAATGTGCATTTAAATAATTGGTACCATTATGCATACCCGCAATGCACTGTTTTATTACCAAATAAATTTTTGGTATCAACTCTGGTACCAAATTGAGTGAATTTATGAGGACAGCTCTTCATGGTGCTGCTGGCTGTGTTTTTATGTTTCAGAACTGATGCACACAGTAAACAAACCACTCTCACTTCTCATTTTAGGCCCAGTTATACATAAAACTGTGGTTGATAATTAGTGCTTCCTACTCAATTCCCTGACTTACGCACAACACACTTAATGAAAGGGAACACATCAGTGTGTGACGTGTCTCATTTTTATCAATACTCTACTTACAAAGGTAAAATTAATTCCCTGCCAATAATGTTATCTTCCACTACTCTATTAGGTAAGAACTCCCTTGACACCTCTCTCATAAATGAAAGATTTACTCCAAAAAGGGAGTGGCATTTTCTTCTTTCTGGAATACATCTGTTGTATTGAATGCTAAAATACACTGAAATAAAAGCTGAGGAAATCAAGTAAAAACTTTCAAACTATTTCCAAAGCCAAAGATTTAGAGCAGAAAAGGAATGGCAAGCTACACAAGCTGAAAGACAACATCAACAGGGGCAGCAGGTCGAGGAAGGGGACTCTGCCCCTCTACTCTGCTTCCCTGAGATCCCATCTGGAGTATTGCAGCACAAGAGACACGGACCTGCCAGACCAGGACCAGGGGAGGACCACGAAAATTATGAAAGGGCTGTAACACTCCGACAAAGAAAGGCTCTGAGAGCTGGGGCTCTTCAGCCTGAAGAGAAGGCTCCAGGTGAGACCTCATTGCAGCTTTCAACATATAGAGGGGGCTCACTGGAAACATGGGGACAGACTTCGTCTGTAGTGACAGGAAAAGGGCCAAAGGTTTGAAACTGAAAGAGAGGAGGTTTAGGATGAACATAAGGAAGAAATATTTATGACAATGGTCATGGAACGCTGGAACAGGTCCAGAGTTGTGGATCCAAAGCCACTTGGATGAGGCTTTCAGCAACCTGGTCTAGAGGAACGTGTCCTTGTCCCTGCCAGGGGAGTGCAAATATGATAGCTTTTAGGGTGCCTTCTAACCCAAACCATTCTGTGATTCTGTGATTCTCCAAATTGAAGACCAGACTCCTAATGTGACAGTCAAAACACACGAGTTCTTTGAAAAAGATGACTTCCCCCATTCACTCAGAACACCAGTGAAAGATATGGAGATTTTCAGCACATTTTAGGGTCTTCTCTAGTTTAGTTAGATTTATAGAAATAATGGCTAGAGCAGCCTGCTGTTGAGTACTCTCCTGCTCTCCCAAAGACTCTCCATTTGATTGCCATCAGACAGGTAGTGGAGTATTGTTTCTATGGTAACAGACAACAGGAAGGTTGATGGGGAACTGGAGGATGTACAGGATAAGGAAGAAATAACACTCCTCTGCCTATCTCTGAAACAAAAGCTGCCAGCAAATAACACAGTCCTAGGTAGTAAAATCTCATGTAACAAACACTCCCAGGCTCACTGCAGAGAGGGGTCAATCCCCAGCAGCCCAGTACACAGCAATATGCACTCTGTGGAGAACAGTCTGAAGCTGCTGCTCCTCCATTCATAGCATAATTGCCGTGCTGCTTCATACAGGTTGTTCTCATTACAGTCTGCAAGTGGCAACTTCAGCTTGTACACAGGTTGGAAGAATAATCTGGCTTTCTCCATTTTCTTTTCCTTGGTACCATGAGTTTCTACAGATCTCAGGAGGAGTTCAATACTCTTACTAAAGTAAGCTTTTTTCTTTTCTGAAATAAGTTTTAATAGGAACATCTCCCTACAAACAAGTCAAAAATAGAAAAAGCCCACTAACAATTACAATATACAATGGACAATACCTACAGGGTTTTTAACAAGATCTGTATTTTTTTAAAAAGACATGCTATTCTGTATAAATTTGTATCCAAAACATAAAAAAATACCTGTTTACAGGACCAGATACAGCATTTCTATCTTAGCATTAAGAAATATTTGTTATATTTGTTAAAACATCAATGTTTAGCAACTGACTGAGGGATGATGAAATAACTACATACTATTATGCATGATGTTACACATATTTAAGTATTTAAGTATTTACCCTTCTAGCTTATTCCTAAAAACCTTAAGTAAATAAAAAAGCAATTTAAACACTAATGAAGAAGGCAGTATTGAGTTCTTCTTCTTCTCGCTGTAAAGCAGAGGAGAAGAATCCTGCTGACACCTTCCATTACATCACAGTTCTGCAAAGTGGCACAAGAAGAGGTAGATGCTTCACTTAACTCCAAGCTGCTCCACTGTCTGACTGCCAGAAAACAGATGCTGTGAAGCCATAGCAACATTTATGCCATTTATCAGAAGAGGCCTTTGCAATTATGATGTGAATCAACGAATTTCAGCCAAGAAGAATAATGTCTCCTGGTTAAAACACAGACATTATAAATTCGGTTACTTCCTACTCCTGCCAAAAATGTCCATATTCATGAGCATCTTACAGTTTCCACACTGTAATTTTTCTTTGCCATAAAATGGGAATAATAGTTTACTATAGTACTGGGAGATTGAAAAACGTATTTCATTAATATTTACAACATTCCCCTTGAGAACTGCAAAGTCAGGAACAGAAATTAGTAATTTGACATGACAACTTGTACAGAGATACATCTTACTGACAGCTATTTGCACAGCCTAGGACATGCAACAGGCTGTTTCTCCTACAATGTCATCAACCCCTCATATGAGCCTAAGATCACAAATAAGAAAAGCTACTTCATTTCACAGAGGAACCAAATAGGCAAGGTGATATGATTCCTATCCTCTAAAGCCTACAAACTTTTAATGAAAAGTTAACTGAGCTTTAAATAGCAGGAGAAAGGACAAGTGAAAATGAAAAACAGGCCACAAGGTTTCACAGGATGTATTTTAAAAAGTACACGTCATGTTAATTCAGAACAATTTAAAAAAGATAAATACAGACTCGGGTTCATTGAGATTATCTATACCACGAGGTAGTTGCAAATAATATGGTAAACATTTCTAAGATCAGTCAATAAAAGAAAGTAAGAAAAAAAGTAGAAGGATGAAAAAAAAAAAACAAACTCAACTTGTTCTGCAGTCAGCATAGCTGGACATATGTCTTTAGGGTTCCAATAAACATGTATCCACATATTTCTGTACCACAATCTCTGCTGGTCTAATGAAACCTAAATATTCAGCGACTCACCCCATAAGCCAGTGAGCTCCTCTTAGGCCCTGGCTCCTTAGCTTCCCTCCTGGAGGGGAACTGCCCTTACAGAAGCACCACTCAGGAGGTTTAGCTGAGTGGAAGCAGTGGCTGCAGGTTGTGTCTTGTACCAGGCTGTGAAACCCAGTGGCTGCTGCCACGTTTCGTCTCCTGTGTCCCTGCTCCCACCACAAGCCACACAGCTACACATTTCAGTGTAAAAGCTTTTAACCTTTAAATGCAGTTTGTTTTCTTACTGGAAGGTTACAAAGGAGGGAATGCTGATCCATTTCATGCATTAAAAGCTGTTTGGGAAAGAGCTGGGCTTTCAGGAAGTATTTCTTGGTGCGATGGAGTCACAATTTACAGTGAGACACTGCCAGTCCCAAGGGAAGGCAGGAGAGATCCAAGGCTTTTATCTATAACAAACTGCTCAACTTGGCTTGTGCTCACAGTGTGCTGGCGAGGAGGGCTGGCTCCCCTCACACAACGGCACTTGTGTCTTCCCAAGGCTCCTCAAGTTCCCACCAAGCTCTTACTCCACAGGAGAGAACAGCAGCGTACTTGTTTGCTTCAACATACTGTTTCATTAGAGAAGAAATGTTGTTTTCAGGGGATGTCTCAAAAATAATTACATAGAACAAAAGCACCTCTTCACTTTAAGATTACCACCTATGGAAATTTTAGCAGTGTAACAGCCTATATAAAAAATTGTTCATAATATTTTGGATGCCATCCTTCACCAGCCCCCCCTACTATGTCTTCTCCAATTCCAACATATGTTTGTGTCTCTGCTTGAGATAATTTTTGATAGCAGGCAAACTAATTAAACATTCTTTAGAAGCCACAGGGCTGAAGTCACCGTGTGGTGACTAAACACTGCAGCTGTCAGGAGAGGCAAAGTGGGTTCCCATCCTAATCCCGCGCTGGCCTCGGAGCCGAGCCTGAGAACCTGTCAGAAAGGTGCTCTCACAGCACGAGACAGCGAGCAGCAGCTGCTTATGCTCAGCAGGCTGCAGACAGTCTTTTTTTGGGTTTTTTTCCTTCTTCTTTTTTCTCTTTTTCTCCCTTTTACTTTTTTACTGTCGCTCTGGATACGCTGCACAGCACTCACACAGGCACATCCCTGCTCCTGGTGAGAAGGAGCTGCCTGTGAGCTCAGACTCTGACATGGACAAACCCAGACTGAGATGAGACCAGAGTCCTCTAGTCAAACTGCAGGCAAAAATCCAGCACCCACCTTGTGCGTGGGACAAAGAGCATCAAAGATACATTTTAAGGTATTTCCAAACCCAATTAAATCTAGGTGTTGGAGAATGTTAATTCTTGTATGCAATTAACAATAATTAAATAACTAAAGATAAAGAATGTTAATTTGAAAAGTATACCAATAATACAAGCAGAATTCTTTAATCATTCTAAATCAGTCACTAAGGCATAAATATGTGGTAGAATATGTCACATATCTTTAATTTCAAGGAGTGATTTTTTAAAAATACAAGTCACAGAGAAACAAATCTTTTAAAATATTGTAACTTAATTTAATGCAAATATAATACTAACTCACAATGAAGAACTTGACAAACGACAGATCCAAGAGAGCTGGAAAACCTGTACCACAGGATTAGGCATTCGTTCAAATAAACAAACCTCAGCAATTCAACCAGGTAAATTACTAAATTGACTTGAGGACAGCTGTGTTCTGCCTGAAGATCAATAAAGGAGGTGGCTATCAGTGATGACAACATTGGTCACCATGCATTTATCTCTCTTCATGGCACCTAAGAGTGCCTAATTTTCTAAGAATGCAAATGTGATGACTGTTTATGGACAGCTAATTCTAAATGCAAGAGACTGAAAGAGGACTGAAGAGACTGAAAAATTGCATTTCTTTGTAGAAGTTACTAAAACGCAATTTAAAGAATAAGTCAGCAGCTCAGTATTACTCAGCACTGCCTCATCAATTTTGCTTCCAGTTCACTGCACAGTCTAGTTCTTGTCACAGGTATCCAAAAACTCCCTTTGGTACCATGAGCCCACCCTTTAATCACTAGTTAAACAACTCATCAAGTTTCCTCCAGTTCAATCATAGAACCAAGAAATGGTTTGGGTTGGAAGGGACCTGAAAAATCATCTAGTTCCCAAACCTCTGCTGTGGGCAGGGACACCTTCCACTAGACTGCTCTAAGCCCCATCCAATCTGGCCTTGAACACTTCCAGGGACAGGGCGTCCACAACTTCTCTGGACACCTGTTCCAGTGCCTAACTACCCTTGCAGCAAAGAATTTCTTCCTAGTACCTAATCTAAATCTACCCTCCTTGAGCTTAAAGCCATTACCCCCTGTCCTATCAATGTCCTGGAAAACTTCCTTCTACAGCCTTCCTGTAGCCTCCCTCAAGTACTGGAAAATGCTATAAGGTCTCCTTGGAACCCTCTCTCCTTTGGGCTGAACAATCCCAATTCTCTGTCTGTCTGCATAGAAGAGGTGCTCCAACCCTCTGACCCACTCCCACAGGTCCATGAAACCTTGAATACATAAGGCAACAATGAACAAGTCCAACTTCTGCAAATTTGACCCACGTATTTCCTGTTCTGTACTAGTGGGGCATCCTGTAACTGAAGACTTAATATTGGTTCAGTGAAGAAATATTTGATTACGGATAGTGAAGTCCTAACTGCACTAAAGTCTCACACAAAACTTAAAAGCACTACCTTGTGATATTCAAGACCAAGATTTGAAAAAAAATGTTATGATTGATACCGGTCTGAACTCAGAAACAAATACATCTTAAACTATCCAAGCAGGGTTACTGCTTTTTTCTAAGGTCATTTTCAGACACTCTGCTTTCTTACTGTTTCTCAAAGGTACATGACAAATGTACCGTAGATGATAAAATGGTCAGACCTCCTCTAAAGTGCTGGAAATTGAGTAGAGCACTTGAATTCCACCACTGCCTGTGAACAGCCTTTTCCTGCTAATTTCTGTGAATGTATCAAACCATCCAAAGACTTGGACTTCTCAACTGTCAGAGAACAGGAGTGAGGTGAGTAACAGGTGTTTAGCAACAGCACCATCACTCTCACAGCTATTTAAACTACCCTTGAAGAAGCAAGGGAATACAGGTTATCAGAAGTTCATCAAATCTCTCCCGTGATCAGCAGACTGACTTATGAAACACAGCACAGTATTAGAATATACTCATCCCTTGGACTTAGAGGTATTTCAAAACACAGAGCTTGGATGTATGAAAGATCTTCTAGTGGGCAAATACCTATCATTTAAAAGTATTCATCACACTGGAGGCTCGTGGATTTATTTGTTCCCCAATCAAAACTTAAGATTTCAAGACACAGGCTCTGAAAAGAGTGCCTGCCTACGTGAGAACCACCATGCAGCACACCTCTGTGTTTCAATGCAAGCTGCATTCCTTCAGCTGGGACTCCTTCCAGGAAACAAATTTAACAAATGAGATAAAAATTAAAATCTGTAAAAGCAAAATTCCATATGAAACTTTACCCCTGTGAAAAAGAAAGAGAAAGAAGAGCAGACTGCCTGTGACAGATGTTAGTTATTCCTCCCACAACATAACTGGAATGCATACACGTATGTGGTGATGGGTGCAGGAGATGGGACCTGATAAAGTAAAACTCCACTGACCATGTGGACGTGAGCAAAACTCTGCTTTTAAACTTCACTGTTAAACTTCCAAGTACAGTTGTTATCATTATCTGCCACACTGAACTAATACTCAAAGACAATAGGTTTATAGACAATGAGCAGCTGAGCCTGGGTGCACTGACTGTACAACACAAGGCTCACTGCTATGAACAGCCCACAAAATACCTATTAAAACTGTGAGAGAAGTTTAAGGCTTGATAACATCAGTGTCCACAGATCAGTTCTTTTAAATAATAAATTTTTCTTGCCACAAGTAAGAATCCTGAAAAAGTGCAGACTGTTTTCAACTAGGGATTTTTAACAGGTTTCTTATTATTTGAATTAAAAGATGTTTTTCTCATGAATCAATTTTTTTTACTGTAAAAACATATCTTCTTTCCTTAGAAGTTATCTGGTTTATTAAAGAGTATTATAGAAAGATTGTATACTTTTGTCAGAACACATCACATAGGTTACCATAAAACTAATGCTTTCTGCTATGATTAAAGTTGGCCACAAAGCACTTTCTGCAAAATGCCTAAAAGTTGTACTTTCAAACCAAGAAAAAAGGAATAACCAGAATAGGAGATAGTCTGTTAGGGAAATGACTGGTTGATAAAATGGGGTATGTACTGTATTGCCAGCTGATCCAGATGTTTGCCTTCAGAGGGAGACTGTGCCACTACCCACATAATTACGAGCATTTGCCAATGAATACCTGACAGGTGCCAACTGCAAGTCCAGGTAAAACACAAGCATTCTTACAAGCAACACTTCTGTGATCACATCCTTCTATCAGTTGCAGCATGCAAGAAGCTAAATTAAACTATTCAGGGAGAAGCTAGCCATAATGTTGGATTGCATTTGCATGCATTAACCATCAATTTCTCCAGTCAGAAAGTTTTGAGTTTATTTAGTATTTTAAGGGGAGAAAAATAACTGATTTGAGGAGGGGGAGAACACAGTATCTGCAGTGGGTCTTTTCAAATTAAACCTTTTCAAACTTCATTTTCTATTCATGATATTGATTGGCTAATTACACTTTAACCCTCTTTCACCACAAACAATAGCAGCTCCTTATTTCATTTTCATAGAAACAGAGCCACGTTCTTGCTCTCCATCTGCTGGCTCTGCAGAAGCAGTTGACCACGACTTCCAGAATACTCTCATTACTGATAAGGAAGCAAGGAAGAGCAAGGAACAAGATGCAAAGGCTTTATCCTATACCCCTTACTATTAATATTTGATAAAGCTGTGTCTGTAATGAAGTGAAAGCAGACACAACACAATCAGGAATAATCCCAGAATTAATCAGACAGAAAATAGGAAGGTGATGACATGGGCTTCATGACTTCAAAGAATCCACTGGTTTAATCATATTTATTTCTTCTGAGTAAATTTACTCCAAACTGGATATCTGTTAAGAATGCTATTTATTTTTATTTGCTATAATAATAATTGTGATTATCATTGATTTATATTAGTGATATAAAATTACTGACCTCACAGGTTATGTTATGGCATACCCTGGAGTCTTTCTACTTGATCCACGTGTTAATTTAACAGTAGTCTTCAAAATAATCCCACACATGGAGCACACCATGAGAGCTGCTATCCAAACTCTTACTGACAGTTTCTAATAACCAGTGCACTAAGTTATTTTTAAAAGCTAATAGCAAATTAAAAATTTTAGTTATATATTTGCATTCTTGCATATTTATGAGAGACAGACATACTCCAGCATACAAGCTAACACAGACTTTTAAGAGATGAACTCACAGACAGACTGGCTGGGCTAAAGGGGCATACAGTGGTGAAACAAGGTGGTTTCACCCATCCAATCTGATGTGCAGAATGATCAAACTTCCAGTGGAACCAATGGGACTACTCCAAAGAAACTGCTTCTCTGGCTTCCCTAAACATTTCTGTATCACACAACATTGCTCAGGCTGTGGACAGGAGTGGCCCAGGTGCCAAGAAGAATGTTACTTTCAAAGCACACTAGCAACGACTGCCAGCATCCCACTTACGCTCTTTTAAGTTTTCATATATCTCACTTCTCACTCACTGGATTTGCCTTGAATTTCCATTTCCTCTTCCCTAGCCCAGGGAACTAGTTACCTTATAATAATGGGGCAGTCTGTCCAAATGGTGTTCCAAGAGCCACTCCAGCTTCTACAAGGGAAGGAGAAGCACTCCTTAGATGCACTCCTGCCTCCTTTTTCAGTGGGAAAATTAAGAGAGATTGTGTAACTCAGGTTAGATGGATTGGCATGAGGCTGAAAGCAGCCAAACTACCAATCTGTATCACTTCAAATTCAATTGAATTTACAGAGGGTTTCACAAGGTCTCTTCCAAGGAGATCATGAAAGAACCCATCCCACACAGAACACTGTGCTAAGCTGTCATGGAATAAGACAGACAATGATCACATCAATTAGTGGAAAAGAAAATCAAGCATAAAGTGGTTCATTTTGTCAATAAAGGGAAAGCTTCAGTCAAGTCTCACTGAAATACAATACTTCAATCTGTGTACAAACTCTCTCTTAAAATCAGTAAGAAACTTAAACTATTTACATTAATAAAAATACTGCTAGTCAGAAAGAGAAACACAAACTCCTCATAGAGTATATAGTGATAAGGATATAAAGTGACAAATAAAATTCACCACAGGTGTATGTGAAGTAGGGAAAAATATCTAAACTTCATGTGCACACTTAACTACTTTCTATTGCTCAGAAAGAATATCATGGGGTTACAAGAGACAATTTTAAAGAAAAACACTTGCTTCAGACTCTGCTGCAGTCAGAACCCAAATTGAGTATTTGGGTTTACACAAGAAAAAGAAAACTAAACTGAAAATATTTTATGCTGCTGCATAAAATAATGACTTTAAAGAGTGTCCCCTTTATTGATCCTCTTGCCTCAGAAAGGATATAGTTAAACTTCCAAGTGTGGAGAGAACAGTGAAAAAAATATCAGTGACTATTCAGCCTCAAAAAGAAAGGACTGAACGGTATGACCAGTAGCCCCTGACCCTTGGTAAACTTCAATTTTGTGTGAGAAACAGGAATGTATTTGAATCTTGAGTCACGGAAAGCTCCAAGTGGGTAAAATGGCTCATTGTTGCTTCTAATGCAGGGATAAGCAGGCATTAAATAAAACTGGCATAATAAGCAAAGAAAAAAAATAACTTCATTTATCACACTGGCTGTGATACTCTGCCATAAGTTATTGCAGGTGCTGAAACAGTTGACAGAAGTTCAAGGAGTGTTTTACTGGGGCAGGGGAGACCAGAGAAGGGCTATTAACCACAAGAACACTACCTCTTGCTCTGGAAGCCCCTCCAGCTGGAAGCTGAACAAAAGCACTGCACTGTTATTGCCCTGTCTATAAACCTTCCCCAGGCACTGGCTACTGCTGGAGACTGGGTACTGCAGGAGGTGTTGCTTTCTTACCCAAAATAGCCATTTTTATGTTCTTGTTTCTGCCACAAGAAGCCACAGGCAACCACAATGAGAAGCTTTGAGGGTAGGCAATCAGCTCCCAGGCAGGCTGGAGGGTGCAAATGCAACAGCTCAGCTGGGAAGTTCTTCTTTTTCTCTCAGTTCCATGTTCTGCATCCAGTCAAAACACCTTAAAAACCTCAATTATTTTCAAATAGCCCCAGACACAAGTTAAATAGTTGTGATGGAAGGGAACTTTAATGGTAGCTTTAAAAGCTACCCTTGTACAAAAACATTCAAAGGCTGTTAATCTCATCACTTACCTGGAAGAAAAATTCAGTAACTGAAATAGGAAAACACAGACACCCTGGAAACTTTCTGTTGTTTAAACAAAAATTAAAAGCTTCTAAAAATCACTGGGATAAAAATACTGATGTAAAAATTCAGTATAAATCTAAACTGAAAGTAATTCAGCAAAAAAGTTGTTCTTTCTTCTCACCAGGAATGTAGCCTTTAATTGGTTTAAATTTTTTGAAACAATTTAAAATCTTTATACTTGTACAACCTCTTTCATTTGAAGAAATAAAAACCTTAAGAAGCAACTGAAAAATGCATGATGAATAAACTGTAATTCCTTTCATGTACTTATGCCTGTTGAAATGCATGGAACTGACTCAGCATTTGTTTTAACACAATTTAATCAAAACCAAGAGATCCTACATGAAAAAAGGTAGATTTTCAGGGAATAGGTGTAGATAAGTGTTTGTCCAGAGCTAACCCTTTACTCTGAGGGAAACCCTCAATACCATACTGTATTCATTGCAAACTCTCTGTGACTGACATTCACCTGACGTGGCAGGAGGTCACGCACAGCATCAGTACTTCAGTGAATTAAAACCTTGTCACAGAACAGTGTGAAAGCCCACAAGTGTCTTTTGACCAGTGACTCTCTGTCCCAGCTTAAGGATATCACAGACACCTGGCAGCCATGGGGCTCCTCCCAACAAAATGAAGGCAGGCCAGTGCCACCTTCGCAGCCCAACCCGTTTTCATGACACCTACAGACTTGTCCTACCAGCAGGCCTAAGAAATCCTCTCAACAAAATAAAAATCATCTTGACAAAAGACTCACTGGTTTCTCAACTGGAGTTGGAGAGAAAGGATGGAATAAGGAGATGTATTTACACTAATCATGAGAAGGGTGAAAAAAGTCATCATGGATCAAAATAATAACACTAATCAAAATAACCTTCATATTTATCCAGACAAGTTATTCTTTATTATTTTCTTCTTCTTGGGAAGGGGGGACAAGTAGACATATATGGTTTTCTTTCTTTCTACATAGCTTTTTAACTACAGTAACAGCAAGACTTTACTCTGCAGAATCACTGTCCACCATTTGATGCCCATATCTGCCTCTGTCCAACACTTTGCAATTGTATCTTCCAATTACCAATAGCTTTTTCAGAACCCTTCTCCAACTTGCCAACTTAATTTTGAAGTCTAAGGCCATATTAGAGTTCAAAGGAACCCGAAACTGGATTAGCAGCCACTCTCAGCTGGACATCACCTCCACATTTAATGAGCACACTCAGAACTCCATCACCCTGGTTAATAATGAAAGTATTGGCAGCTACCAGCAACAAAGGGAGCATCCTATGGAAGCAAACTCACTGACTCTTTTCATTCAGACAATGGATATTAATGCACTATGATTTTAACTGAATTTTGCATGTGCTGTATAGCTCCTGCCCTCCTAGTTTGCTATTAGAAGGCCAGGGAGAGAAGCAAAAACATTTATTGACGTCAAGCTTCTGAAATTGACTTTTTCCTTCTGTCCACAAAATGTGTTGACATTAAACATTGAGTGTCTGAGTGAAACAAATGCTAATTTTCAAATAATTTAGCTGTGGAGTTTTTCACTGTAAATCTTCATCATACACTCTGATATGTATTCTCTCGTAGGTCTTCACTGCTCCCCAGCAATTCTTTCATAAAGCAACTGCTCTCAGGTAACTGGGTCAAATTGTTATTTTTATAAGTGTCTAAATACAAATTTACATAGATCTGCTACATTCCTTGGAATAAAACACACATGCAAACAGTTTACAGAAATATATTTAAGTATTGACTTTGCTCTTCCCTTTTTATTTAAAATAATTGCACAAACATTTGAAAAAGTAGATCAGATCATTGACTGTACAAATATTTCTCCTAGAAAACATATACAGAAAATGTTAACACACAACTGCTGTAAAATTAACTTGAAAGTAGCTGCAGGTACCCAAGACCAGCCTGGTCAGAAGAAGGCATATCCATGCTCAAGGATGCTGTAGGAAGGGATAACCCACATCTTCACTAGGCAGGGAAGAGACACTTCAGCTATCCATGGCATAAAACTAAGTGCCCACAGAAGAGCTGACTGGCTCAGAGTTATCATGCAGGTGGATAAACTCCAAATTTAAATTCCTTAAACTCCAAACACATAGTGGAAAATCTTCTATAGGAGAATTCTTCGCTGTCCGAGCTTACTGTAAATTCAAAGGGATCATCTTTTTCAAGCAGAAGGTGACCCTTCTTTGCAGTAAGACCTAAGCAGGTGATGCCCTTCACAAAGAAGGTCCTTCTCATCTCAAGTAGTCAGGGCTCTGACTGAATACAAGGAACAGCTCCTATTTTTCGCTTTGCAGGGTGGACTATCACTGCTAGAAAGTTCTGATGGGTTCATCCTCAGATGATGCATAATCCCAGGAAAAAAGTCAAACTTGAGAATAGGAAGCATAAAACAGGAGGCAGCCTTCCAGAACCATTGCTATTTTATTCCAAGTGGGTTTTTATCTGGGCAAAATGCAGATTCCAATTCACAGCTGCATTTTTAGATTTCTCTCTATTCAGCAAAAGCCTACTCATACAGGTCCATAATGGTACCCACCAGCCTGACACATGGCCAACACTGGCACTGCCACTCTGCTGTCGCTCAATAGGTGAGGGTAGACCTAGAGACTCCAGAAATGCTCCAGTGAGGTGCTAAGGTAACAGATTATTGTTATGCACACAGCTGGCATGGAATAAATGACCATTCCTCATTAGCACATCACTAATTAGCAGGACTTGCACTCTGCCATGACCTGCAAGTCACTGATGTGATTTACTACGTAATGCAGAGTCTGGATGAAGTGAAGTAAATATCTACCTATAGCTTTAAAGACACACACTAGTGTGGTTTTGATCCAATCTTGTTATTTATTGTTAAGTATTAATATCAGTAAAGACTGTTCTGGTACTGTGGTTTTGTATAGTGAGACTGCAATGCATTATTGATGCTGCTGTACCTAAAAGGAGATAATTCTCAGCTCTTCACAGATTGGATTTAGGTGTTTAATTTCCACTTCCAAATTTAGAGAGAAATAGAATTGCTTGATTACTATTTGTAACTCTGGAAAATCCCTCAAACTTACAACACATTTTTCTTAGTTTCTAACACAGGTATGGGAAATTTCAGTGTTCACAGAGACACCAAGGTGCAGTCTTACAAATTCTAGGCTTTTTGTTACACTCTAAAAAGCCTTTCTATGCACTTTATGGACACACCACCTAGAGAAGCACCCTGCTGTCTCTCTGAATGTGTGTCTCTATAGACACAATGTTATCAGCTCCATTTTATCCCAAATCCGTATCTTTGTATTTCTCATTTTAAGATCCAACAACCTAGTCCTGAAATCATAAGTAGTTTTATATTTAATTTTTTAGTAACAGGTTTGGTATTTTGATTTACATTTAATCTGCATCATCTATTTTATGACAATATAGGATTAATTGAGCAATTTGATATTATATTTTTCCGATCCGGACTGTAAATGGGCTAACCTTGGGAAAGAAGTATCTATTAATAATTCTTAAAAGTAAATCATTCTCATTCCTCAAACTCATGCAGTAATTCCCAATTTGAAAAGCATCACCAGAGGTCATCAATGTTTTAAAATCTTCTCAGCCTCAAACTTCAAATTCTTCCATTTTCCTATTTCAAGGCAAGTACTGCACTCATTCCCTTCCGTCTCAAAACCAGATTTGCTCTGCAGTTTTCACTCTCCCTTCCCTCAGCTGCTGGCCACTACACGCAGCGAGTCGCTGCAAAAGCTATTTTTATTGACAGGTATCTCCCCCCCTCTACATCCCCACATCCTTTCTTTTAAAGTCTAAGGCAGTGAAGCTGGATGGGAGAATGATTGGCTGCTTTGTCTCAGCCCAGAGCAGTATCTTGCTTTCCCACAACAGGTAGGCAGAGGCAGAGTGTGCTGCTGAATGCAGCAGACTTCGCCAGAGGCTCAAACCACTAGTTATTGCTGCTCTCTCAGGCACTGCATATAGAAACACTGACCATGGCTCTCTGCCAAGCTCTAATTAAGACACTTCAGTGTGTCAGGGAGTTAACCCTCCACTGCACATACCTTCTCCAGAAGCACCAAGGTATAAGCATCTTCATCCTAAAAACCCCGAAGCAGCTCTCCTGTTACCAGTGCTGAGCAGTCTCCAAGCCCTTAACGTTTTTACCTCACCAATTCCATAAATGAGGATGAATTAATGAGGTAGTTGGCATTATAACTTTTAGCAGCATTTCTAAAAGTAAATATGCATTCTGCCTGCTCTAATTTGGTGTGTATTCCCATGTATATTTTCCTTCAAAGAAAAATACTTCAATTTGTCAAAGAGCAGAAATTCCTTTTTAAAAAACTAAGCAAGAATTGGCTGTTAAAAATTCTTTACTCTCCAAACAGTTTTTCATTTTACTCTTGGAGGCTGCAGAGGAGCAGAAATGTTCTTATAAAGAAAATGAGGAAATTTGAAAAATCCAGAGCTGCATTTTTATTTTACAAGAGATGAAACATAAACACATTTGCTGATCCATCAATACTATCTATTGGTCTCACACAAAGAACAACTGCCACTGGCCTGAATGAGGGGAAGCTGTGACAATAGTCACAGGGGGTAAAAGGAAACCCACGCCGAGGCTGTTTGCATCTATACTTTATTGTTCAAAAACTCTGTTTAAGCACTGCATCCTGTCTGCACATGGAAATCTTCCCTAATGAAAAGCAATAGAAGTCACAATGTGACTGAGAGAAAAACTAAGTTGATTTCATTCTAGTAACTAGGGAAAAAAATAATCTGAACTCGAATATGGGAAATGTCCATATGCAATAAAACCAACAGGAAAAGAAAAGTGTGTCAACTTCTAGTGAGTTTCAAACCCAGAAAATGTAGTTGACTAGCCAGCTGCCCTCGTACTGCAGAGTATAAAAGCATTCGTAATGGAGCCTTTGATTACTTTGCAGAAATAAATCTTGAATTTTACAGAGTCTAAAAGAGGTAATTTGTAGGATAATCCCACTTCTTTGCTCCTACTGTGCATTAAAAGCCAGGAAAACCAGAGCTGTCTTCCACAGCCATTAGTGATCTGATCTCGGTTGTGTACAAGTTTTCCCTTTTTGAAATTAAGTCCTTTGCTTTAGACACTCTGTTAACAACTAAAATATCTGATCCTCCCTATAGCTGTGTTTCTTTAGAGCAACACTGAGTTCTTAATTTCAATACATCCAGAACTCAACATAGGTTACATGAACATGCTCAGAAGTTCTCATTATTAGATGATGCTGCACATCACCTAGTGGCATTAAGAATGGAAAGGTTTTTTTAGTCAAAAAGAATAATTTCAAATGTTTTGTGCTATTTCAGTTTTCTGCTGAGAAAAATGAGATAAACTTTTAAAAACCTGAAGAAAGTTTTTGTAAGGAAAATGGTTAACATTCAGCTGGATAGAGTTCATAGAACCATAAAGCCTTTCCCACAGGCTGTATGAAGACAAATCCAGGAAGGAGCAGTGGTGGCAGGAAAGCCTTCATCTATAGGTACTGTACGTTCCTATGCTTCTCTGCCATATTTTCTGTACAGCTGTAATCCACAAATGTCAAGTTATGGGTAAAGGGCTGTCCCACTTGGTGCTATCAGAACATTACTCCCTGTACTCAAAGGGTATACCCTCAAATATATTTCTAGGAAGGTCATTTCAGCTTCCATGGAGTCATTTGGAACTCATGGGGGCAATGTGTGCCAAGCACGATGGATTTTTTACACTTTGGTTGTGATATCCTGGGGCCCTTTGTGGAAACAAGCCAACTAATTTCTCATAGAAACTTCCTTTTAATCACACTTCATTCTCCTTCTAAAAAAGGTAATAAAAACTAAGGCCATTTAGATTATGCCTATATATGCACTATATGTAAATTGCATAAATATGCATCATATTCAAGGTCAACTTTACCAGTAAGTATAACTTCAGAAAGAACCTCAGAGCCCACACCAAAGTTATTCTCCACCAAGTGCAGGCCAGAACGTTAAGTACACACATTGTATGTGCAGTAATCAGTCTTCAGTGCACATCCATATTTCTGCTCTCTTATTTTGTCTAGAACTAGAAGAATTATGTCTATTATGTCTTGTTTGCTGAAGCATGAGGCTAAACTATGTATACTATGCTCAGACTTCCCTTGATCACATTGATGTCACTACACCTTATTGCTCCAAACTACCGAGCACATAATAATTATTGTACTTAAGTTTTCAATTTTTTTTTCATTATACAGCTCCAATTTCCAAACATACAAGAATGCAGCAGTGGTTAATGCTTACTTCAGTAAGTTAGGTGACATATCTTAAGACAAGTCAACTCTACCTCTTTGAAAAGTGTATTCTTACAACTCCCTTTTGAATTACATAGAGACAGCTGAAAATTACAGCTGAGACATCACAGGATGCACACGACATCAAAACTGGAGTACCCAAATTAAAAGTTTGATCAAGCTTTACTAATTAGGTAAGACAGGGAAAATGTTTAACCAGGAAGCTTCTTGATCTCTGCTAAGAATTCTCACTTCAAATTCATCCTGACTTTTTATATTTGAAGTGGAACAGGTTTTCTCAGTTATAGAATTAAAGTATTTTAAGGAGTGTAAGGCATTTATAGACCTCTACAGAATAAATCTTCAGTCTCATTTATCTCCTCTACAGATAATATAGCTGAAGAGAACACTGATTTAGACAACTGAGTCCTTTAGATTACATCATTCCTTGGTATTCCCTTTACACAAAAAAATAACAGCAGGTACTGAAAAAGAAATATTTTGAATATTCATTTTTTAAGCAGAGAATTGGGCAAGTTGTTTAGAAGACAGAATGAAAAACAACCAATTCCTAAGACTAGTATTTTTATGAACTTAATACATCTACCAGGGAATGCATAAATAGAACTTTCTATATATTTGGAAAAAACTGTGTTGACACAGAGACAGAAAAGCGACAGTATATAGTCCTGGTATAGCCTAGAAATGTTGCTAAGAAAATTTATTCTTTCCTACAGCACTAAGTATTCAAGAGCCACAGAATCAAATAATTGTGAAGTTGCAATTTAACTGTCTTTTGCTGGCAGATGGACTCAGTCTTTTCCTACTGTCCTCTGCCTGAAAAACATGGCAATGCAAACACATTTCTACATACACTTGAAATATTTTTGGTTTGCACATTTTAACCTTGCTTTTTTTTTCATAAGAAACTCAGTCCATTCCCTAGAGACTTGTAATGAGTAGAAAAAGTTAGAAATCAAGTAAAAGCTAAGTGACAGAAAAGGAAGAAAAAGCTAATAACATAACAGATGCCTGCACAAGGCAGTTTTAGAGATCCACAATACAAACAGGTCCTCTTGCATCTGAGCAGACCACCTTTTCTTCCTCCCTGCTCCACAAATGAAGAATCAGCTCTCTGATTTGTAACAGTGGATTTATCTTCAGAGGAGAACATTTCACTCTTTTGGCTATTACAGTCCTCCCATAATGTTAGAAGATCATATATTGGAAGATTACATCCATATATCTGTATGTACATATTTATATCAAAATATGAAATACCTACTCTCCCTGCTTCATGACAGTCCACACTGCAACAGCACTTCAGAATAATTGACTGCTAAGGAGCAGCACAGGGATGCAAAGCAAGGAGAAGCAGATAACCATTCATTCCTGCAAGTGATCCCTTAAAGGAGGGATTTATCAGCTGGCTGCACTTCTCTCCTGCCCTGAACCCAGCGCTGCCCAGCACTGACTGCACTCCCGGCTTTGATGTGCCGTGAAAGCCACCAGGCCCTGTAACCCTCTCTCCTAATTTCTGTAGTGGTTATTATGTATCCCAGCGCTGAAAGCCGTGCAGGACAGAAAAGCAAGCTGTTTTAATAATTCTGTATGCTATGGTAGAGATCTCTTCCCTCTCAGTAGAAAGAGAGAGAGCAAAGGGGGATGAGAAAGAGGATGTGTCAGACTAATTTACATGCAAATACTATGCCCTCAGTTCCAAAGTACATTAAAAGAAGAAACAGTTTCCTAAAATAATTTATGGCCAGGAATGTTTTATCACCCTGGTTCGCTTACCACTAAATTTTGAAAAGCTGGCTTATTGATAATGAGGGTCTGTTATCTGGAAATCCTGGCAATTCTTCCTATGGGGACCAGAACCACTGTAAGCTGCTTGCGAAAAAATGAATGTGGCAGTCTGCAGAACTGTTTTGTACAACAGGATGACAGAAGTATTTTGCTGCTTCTCCTGATCTAAAATCCTTAAATAATAACTGGTTCCAGAGCCTAGCCAAGCCTGCAGCTATGGGAAAAATCTGATGCATAAGGCAGCAGAAATACCCAAGCAACTGCACTCAAGACTTATTTCTGCCTACTTGGATAAAGTATCCACCTTGTTGACCTGTCAGTCTTGCTAATCCACCTTCTATTTTCAGTTAATATCATTAAAGTTCGGCGTTTGAGAGCCTGGAGGGAGAGGCGAACACCCCATCCCCTTTTTCCACGGGGCGGTAACCAGATGTCAATGGCTGCAGCTGTGACTACATAATTACCTGTTTGCATGAACGCGGACCGCAGTTTAGATTTAATAGGTCAGGCGACAATGCAGCAAAACGCATTTAGCCCACGATTACCCCTTTTCAAACATTCTCTCGCTCGCAACTTCGACCCTGGGAACATTGCGGGCACAGACTCGGGTCAATAAGAAACATTGGCCGGCACAATGGGGCTGGCCTCAAACAGCGCTGTTGACAGACACCGGCACAAAGGCGGTGAATAGAGTCCCCCTCAGTTCTCACACAGAGCGAAGAATGAGTCAGTGTACTGCCGCTTTAGTGCTCTGTTTGTACAGTGTATACAGCTTTTGTCCCCCGCCACTGTTCCACGCTCAATGGGGGCTAAAGAGCCGAGGAAGTGAGGGCGGAAGAATGGCTGGGCGCTCACCCCGGCAGGCAGCGCTGGCTGCAGCGGGAGCCGGGAGGTGCCGCGCCCGCCCCGCAGCGCTCCGGACACCGCCGCCGCTCCGGGCTGCAGCATCCCACCGCCTCCAGAACCTGCCCTCCCGCCCTTCCTTCCCTCCCACCATCACCACCCCGTTCACGGCTGCCACTTCGACAGAGACGAGACACTGAGCGCGGGATTTGGAATCACAGAAGCCCCATGTCCCTTCAAAAGGTACATCAAAGATGGTAACAACGGAGTCGTAATTTTAAATCCCCATCGCAAAGGCTCGACGGAACTGAGAAGTGTAACAACCACAGCTGTACGTCCGTATTTCACACACATTTAGATTGTGCAAATATGGGGCAGGGAAAATTTAACACGTCCATGATATTGCACGTGCACCTCTATTATTAGTTATCTGTTAGCAGAAAAAATATCACTTTATGTAGATTACTGCTACTCTTCAAATAATGTTCTTTGTCAACTTTTCCTTTATGGAAATGGCACTTCTACTATTTAGATTACCCATGCTTGTGAGCATGTTTAAGAAACCAAAGTAGCCCTCTACTACAACATCAGAAGTGTTATCTTCACATGCTTCCTATCACAGAATCATTGAATGCCCTGAGTTGGAAGGGACCTTAAAGAGGGACCTTAAAGATTATCTAGTTCTAAACCCCTAGAACTGAGCAGAAACACCTTCACTGTACAATACACAAAATATGCAGATTTTCTAAGGAGAGAAATCTTTGCTTGCAAAGAGTATTAAGGCTTTTGAATGATTAGCATGAAGCTAATAAGAGATTTAGCAACTGCTTTTTAATTCATGCAGACCATACTACAGATAAAGCCATACATAATGAAGTCCAAGAGAAAGAACTGTTTACTATGTTTTAAGACTGTGAATTGGTTTAAAAAAAACAAAAAAGAAGAAGGAGAAAATTGTATTCTAAAATAAACAAATCCCTGGATTTCCATGAATGGAACACAAAGAGTAGTGTTCATTTTATCACTAATAGCAAAGATAGTAACAGCATGTCCTCTACTGCTCTTTCTATTTTAGTTTCTAAGCTCAAAATACTAGAATGTTATTATGTTAAGCAGCTACAGAGGAAAGCCCCAGAATACTAAAAAAAAAATAAAAATAATGTGTTAAAGATGTGTTTAATGCCAGAAAAAAGAATTGAACCCACAAATTGAAAGTTTCCTTATGTGTGAGCTGGTCAGAAGAATTCTGGGAGTCTTGAAGTTTTGACTTTTATTCTTGGCAAACAAGTTGAGAGCAAGTAACCTTAAAAATATGTGAAGATGTTATCCTCAGATACTTTATTTTAAAACAGCACAAAAATTTTTAGTATTTATACCTACATAGAGCCTTATTTAAATAAGACAGGCTTGCCTGTTCTGCACACTAGATAAAAGACATATGACTGCACTTGACTATCCTGGCACTGACTATGTAAAAGTACTGATGCCGAAGTACGCCTGCAATCTTATCAAGGATCTAATCAATGATGTTACTGAACACTTTTTAATTTAAAGGAGGAAAATCCTCACCTTTCACCTAATATTAGGGTTACTCAAATATCTTGCCACAGAAATATTCATAGATCTAAAGGCTGATGAACAAAGTTAGAAGAGGAACTAACATTTAGCATGATTATTTTTTCTTATAACAAATGGGAAATTCTTGGAGAAAGTCCTTTCAAATTTTATCTATGATGTGGAGTAAATGGAGACAAATACTTCTCTACCAGTTCTAAATAGTAAGGGATGAGGAGCAGCCCAAGAGTTTGTGGGTCAGGATTAAACTGACAGCAGGGACTGGTGACATTATACTGTTGGAGGGACAGCACAGCAGGGGATAAACAATCCAGGAGACTCCTGCAATGGGTTGATGGTAATGTCCATCTTCAGTGATAGAGGAGCCAAGGAGGAGAAGTCATAGAATGGGTTGGGTTGGAAGGGACCTTAAAGATCAACTAGTTCCAGTCCCCCGCCATAGGCAGGGACACCTTCAACTACACCAGGTTGCTCAGAGGTTGCCCATCCAATCTGTCCTTGAATGTTTCCCAGCATGGAGCATCCACAGCTTTCCTGGGCGATCTCAATGTGCCTCACTACCTCAGTGCCTCACCGTCTTCACAATACAGAATTTTTTCTTGATATCTAATCTAAATCTACTCTCTTTCAGTTTGAACACATTCCCCGCTGTCCTGTCACTATATGCTTTTGTAAATAGTCTTACCCCATCTTTCCTGTAAGTTCCCTTCAGGTACTGGAAGGCTACAATTCAGCCACCCTGAAGCCTTCTTTTTTCCAAGCTGTAAAACTGTTCCCAAGGTGGTGTGCTGGTCCTTGTTCTCACCAACAAGGAGGGGCTGGTGGGGAATGTGAAGCTCAAGGGCAGCCTGAGCTGCTGTGACCATAAAATGGTGGAGTTCAAGATCCTTAGGGCAGTGGGAAGGGCTCACAGCAAACTCACTATCCTGGACTTCAGGACAGCAGACTTTGGCCTGTCCAGGGATCTGGAAAGGACCATGGGATAAAGCCCTAGGAAGAAGTGAAGCTTAAGAAAGCTGGTCAATATTCAAGGATCACTAAGAGAAGTTTAGGCAAAAATACCAGAAGGCTTAAGTGCATGACCAAGGAGCTCCTGGACAAATTCAAACACAGAGGGTGAAAGCAGTGGGGCTGAGTGCACCCTCAGCAAGTTTTCCAAAGACACCAAGCTGTGCATTGCAGTAAACACACTGTAAGCCATCCAGGGGTTCCTTGACAGGCCTCAGAGATAAGCCCATGTGAAAAACACAAAGGCCAACAGGGCCAAGTGCAAGGTCCTGCAATGGGTCAAGGCAATTCCAAGCACAAGTACAGGCTGGGCAGAAAACAGATTGAGAGCAGCCCTGAGGAAGGAGTATTGGTGGACAAGACACTCAACCTGATCCAGAAATGTGCACTTGCAGCCCAGAAAGCCAGCTGTGCTCTGGGCTGCACCAAAAGCAGTGTGACCAGCAGTCAAGGGAGCTGATTCTGTCCCCATGGTCTGCCTTCCTGAGACTCCCACATGGAGTATTGCACACAGCTCTTGGGTCCAAAACACAAGAAGGACATGGACCTGTTGGACTGAGACCAGAGGAAGGTGACGGAAACAATCACAGGATGGTGAGACACTGGACCAGGCTGCCCAGAGAAGCTGTGGATGTCCCATCCCTGAAGGCCAGGCCCATCCAGCTGGCCCCATCTCTTCAAGGCCCAGCTGGATGGGGCTCTGAACAACCTGGTCGAGGGAAAGACATCCCTGCTCATGGTGGGTGGGTTGAAACTACATGATCTTTAATGATCCTTCCAACACAAACCATTCCATGATTCTGTTATAAATCACCTCAAACTTCCTTTCTTCATTTTTGTTTCTTTAAGCCTAAATCACAGCTTAGCAAGTGTCATGGGTTGCAGTGTAAAATATAATCAGGGGTGTGTTATTCTATTACCATCTATTGGAATTGGGATGAGGGGGAGTGTAATCTCCTGTTGATAAGCCAGCTGATAAGAAACCATCAAGAACAGTTTCCTTATCTCCTCCACGACCCATCCTCCCTCCAGGGATGGGTCTTCTGCTAATGGGCCATTGAGTCCACTGATAAACTTCCATCATCCCACTGGNCCAACACCCTGACCAACAGGGTGTTAGGTTGTATTCTGACTCTGTCAGTGATTTTCTTTTTTCTTATTGCATGTATTTTGCTTCTTTTTTATTTTCCCTTTTCCTAATAAATTGTATTTCTGACTTGGAGTTTCTAACTGGTTTTGCTTTTCAAACCAGAACAGCAAGTTAGCCTAATCTACTACTGCCAGACATTATTCCTTTCCACTCACTTACCATAATTTAATTTTAGCTAAGTGCACCACTGGTGTGTACTCCAGGCCCAAGCTAAGCATATTCTTAATAAATCTCGCAGAAGCAGGCAAGTATTTCACAAACCTCCACATCACAGCAATGCTTTATTCAAGTCAAAGTCCCAGAAAAGGATATTGTATTTGCTGCCACGCATGGCTGCTGCTCTGCATCCCCTCCCAGGCTGGCAGCAGCAGCAGCTCTGCCTCCTGCCAAGCAGAGGATCACAGCTTGTTTACTGAGCTGTGTCTGGAGGAAGCAGAGCGGGTTTCAGTCTCATCTCCAGCAGCCCTGTCAAGCCAGCTGCCAAGAACAGTCTTGAAAGGCTTCAGGGGGAACAAAATCTAGTACTTAGGTGGTAATAGACTGGTAATAGACCAGCACAGCACTCCCAAAGATGACCGAGGTGGTGCAGGCACTACTCGATCTGAAAGATTAAAACACTTTTAGATAACTTCAGATATATAAAGAAGTAACTGAACTCCCCAAGTGGAAGGACAGATTAGCAATCAGTTTATAATTACCACTGAGATTAGGATCTCTATGTTAATACTTGAAGTTAATGAGTACAAATTGCAGATAAATTAAACTCATATGCTACTTACATTTCCTTATGATGTATGGAAAAGACTTGAAAACTCTGATAGGGATTTCACATTGTAGATTTTTTTAAAAATTTAATATTTAAACTAACCCTCCATTAGTTCCAGAAGATTTTGGACAGGTTAAACATGCATTTTGAGCATTTCCATAAAGAAATGCTTTACACAGTTTTATAGGAATCATGAAATTCATTCAGTAAGATCTCACTGCCTTTGCAAGGCCTGCTAGTTATTCTGAAAATAAAGAACAAGAGGTTTCAGAGGATATGTACACAATCTTTAATTTCTTCTAATAAGATCATTAATCAAAGAAAAATTGCTGAAGCCTTTTTCCTCTTACCTTACTGACAAAAAGTTACCAAACACTAATAAATGACTGGCATTTTTTGTTGTACCCAATGGTTATTTCTCTGCCCTTGGAGTCATATCTCAGTTTCTCAGTTAAGTGGTACATGCTCACACAGTGTGACCACATTATGTGCACTTTTCCATGTGATCACAGCCTGCTGAGGCTCAAAGCACATTATTCAAAATATAGCTTCAGTATTTTTCAAAACAATACCTTCAGTATTTAAAGAACTGAGGGGCTGTTGTTATTTCTCACTGTCAGGACTGCATTTTAAGTTCTTCGGGAAAAAAAAATTGTAAAATGCTAAGAGGGGGAAATAGAAAATCTGCCTTCTTGACAGCTATCACAGAAGGAAAAAGAGCTTTGGCTTTGTATTAAAAAAATGCTCTGCGATTGGTTCTCATCATAGTTCACATTTCAGTGTCCATAAATTATGGCTACGTTCAGCAAGTTCACAAAGCAAAAGACATCTGCATCCCTGCTTGGCTGCTATCATGCCTAAAAATGCTGACAGAGCCATGGCAGCAGTGACCACACACAGACTCCAAAATCTATTAGGGCAAGTTTAAACAGCTACTGAATACTCTTAGAACACTATCCCAAAGCCCCTTCTTTCTTTTTAAATATATTAGTCTTTACTTACATTGCAGTTCTTCCAGCTAACAGGAATACCTGCCTAGAATTTTAAATTCTATCTTGAACATTTTATCTATCTTTTTTTAAGAAAAGTCAGGCAAACAAATACAACAGCAGGGACAGTTTTATCAGATGCTCCTTACTCAGTAAGGGCATATACATACAACCTAAGTGTTGCTTTAGTACTACTGCCTCTGCTTCTTGCTCCAAAACATTGAATACAAAAATTATACTCAGTTGTTATTCCTGTCCTAGCTCCACACAAGTGCATGTGAAAAGACAAAAAGAAAGGACTGTTGGTTTTGTTAGCATATTAGCGACCAGAAAAAGAGAATAAATTAGTCTTAAATAACAGACATGTAATAAAATGTTATTTATTTTTGCCTCTAAACACCACTTTTTTTTTTTAATTCAGAATTGCTGTGCTGTCTAGTAGCAGCAAAGCAGCCAAATCCCCTACACAGTTTGGCAAGAGTCAGCCTGAAAAGCCTTACCTTGCTTTGTAGGAATTTACCTGGTTTTGTGCCCTGGTTGGATAACGGCATCTAAACAGACTGACAAGGAGTTACAGAAAGCATCAGGGGAAGAAAAGCATCTGTCATGGATTTGGTGTGTAGGAGTAACAGAATTAATTTTATCAGTCTTTTGGGCCTATTCCAAGCTGCAGTAAACACCCACCCCTCCCTTTGCTGAACCATCCCTCTGTACTGACTGGTGACTTCAAATAAAAATGCTTGACTAAATAAATCATCAATGGCCAGAGACAGCTTTTAAGTATCTCCAAGAACAGAGACTCCACAACCTCCCTGGGTAACCTGTGTCAGTGCTCAGTCACCCTCACAGTACAAAGCTCTTTCCTGATGCTCAGAAGGAACCTCCTGTGTGTTGGGGTGTGCCCACTGCCCTGCTCCTGTCACTGGGCACTGTTGATAAGAGCCTGGCTCTGACTCTTTGCCCACTCACTCAATGTATCTCTACACACTGGTGAAATCCCTCTGAGCCTTCTCTTCTCCAGGCTGAACAGCCCCAGCTCCCTCAGCCCTTCCTCATTGCTCCAGTCCCTGCAGCATCTTAGGGGTCCTTCACTGCACTGTCTCTCTTGAACTGTGGAGCCCAGAACTGGACACAGCACTCCAGGTCTGGCCTCACCAGGGCTAAGTGGAGGAGAAGGATTGAATCCTACCACCAGCTTGTCTAATGCAGCCCAGGACACCATTCAGTTTCTTTGCCACAAAGGCTCACTGCTGCCTCATGTTCCACTTGGGTGTCCACCAGGACCCCACAGGCCTTTTTGGCAAGCAGCTTTGCATCCCAGTGGCCCAGTATGTCCTGGTGCCTGGGGCTGTACCTTCCCAGGGGGACTTCTCACTTCTCTTGCTGAACTTGATGAGGTTCCCCTCACACCATTTTTCCAGCCTGCTAAGGTCACTGTAGATGGCAGCACAACCACCCTGTGCAACAACTCCCCCAAGTTTTGTAGTCTGTGCAAGCTTGCTGAAGGTACATTCTTGTCCCATCACTGGGGCCATGAATGAAGACGTTAAACAGGACTGGACCCATTATTGACCCCTGGGGTAGATGGCTAGATACTGACCTCCAGCCTGAGTAATCTTCATATTATATATGAAGGAATTATCAGGAATTATCAGGAATAAACTCTGAAATGATTCTGTGTGTCTCCAGCTTTACTACTATCAACAATTTTATCAGTTACAGAAGAAGATCGATTGCCATTTTTAAAAAAAGTTGGTTTAATTAAAAACTCCTAATCTGCCAAATTAAAAAAAATATTATGTGAACTCAAAAACTAAATAACCCAGAAAGGAAAAAAAAAATAAAAACAACTTTAAAATCATTATTTGTGGGAGGCCTGACTCATGCCTTCCAAGAGCTCGAGGTTGATATATATTAACTGCAGTGTTTCCCTAGCTGTGTTAATTCCCTTCTCAGACTCACTTACTGAAACTATTACAGAGGGGTGAATAACTACCACTCCATGGTTATATGATAGCATTAATTTTCCTGAGTAAGATCTTTGTTATATGAAGACTTATAATTCACATTTGGTCCCAAACATCATTAATTCAGTTTCTCAACCTAGGAACTAAATAGCTTCTGTCTTTGGGCAAGTCTACACCTCTCAGAGGATTGCCATGCAGAGCACAAGAGCCTGTTTAGGCCAAACTTGTCTCCCAAAATGAAATAAAGGGCCACATCAGCTGCCACTGCAGCTCAACTCACTATGCTGACAAGAAGGTTTACTACACAGTTACACCCAAACTAATAAAAGCAGTTATACTGCTACAATAACCTGGACTGTTCTTTAATCTAACCCTTACCTCTGCTGCAGGTATGGGTCAAACTGACAAGACTTTAAGACAGCAACATCTGCAATTTGCTCTGTGGTTTAGTCAAGTACAATTGCCCGTATTCCTGAAAAGTACCACGTTTCTATAATTGACAGGGGCCTACCTCATCCACTTCACCCAGAGCCACTGATGAGTGAAACATGTTGGGGAGCTTTTACAAGTTTTCAATAAAATCCATAATCTTCTGCATCTGGACTGGCTGAGATTCTGTGAGCCTTGTCTAGCTATTGAGAAAATTAATTGCATTTTACTAGCAGTATTTAAGTGAAATCATGTGCTAGCAGCAAGGCTTTCTCAAAAGTGAGGGGGAAAAATTCCTAAATGCTGCACACAGAGATTCAAGTAATTTATTCTCACCAATCTCAGAACAAAATACTAGAAACAATTTCAATTCTTCTGCCAAGTCATGAGTTTATAATTCTAGTTTCTGCAGTTCTTGACAGATAGCACCTGGTTTAGGGGAAAAGAGACAGACAGCACTCAAGCCTTCCATTGCAGTAATAAGTTTCCCAAGACTTTTTTTTTTGCTATCGTGTATGTGTGCACGTCCACATAGAGAAAAAGTGTGGCTTAAAGAGTATTTACAGACTTTGACATTGCCAAAAAAGCTCCAGGCCACCTATGGTCTGCTTTGCTCTCTCAAGACATTTTACACAGCATATTTCATCTCTCATTTATCACAATGCCCTGGGAAAACAGAATTGGCAAAATATTATCTATCAGTAAATGCTACTGGTTTTGTGAGGGTTTTTTCTTCCAAAGGTCACCAGATCTCATAACTCACTGCTACTTTAAACTAATGATAGAAGCAAAAGCTAAGGATCAAAACTGATTAGCAGGCTCATGTGCACTGCTGCAGCCATATTCCTAGGTCTATGTCATATTTTCTGTACCAAATGCTGCCCAGGTTGCCTCATTAATATGGACTAGTAGTACTGTTGAAAACCAACACCTGTTCCATGGTATCATTACATTAACTGAACTCTAATACCTATCTGGGATGCAAAACTAATAGTGTTGTCCAAAAAACAATGTTTACAGACTTTGGGCTCCAGGAACATTGGAAGCACTGTCTTGTGTATTACAGAACCGCACAAAGCCAACACCTCCATTTGTGGTTGAAAATAACCACAGAAGAATGATATACAGTGGGTGGCAAAAACAGTCACAATTGTAAAGTAACCAAGCAAATAATAAGCTGTGTCCATAGGGGATAAAAATGCCATAATTTCCAAAATGCATGCTGCTATAAATAAGCTAGAGGTTATTTGCTGCAGCACACAGACCAAGTTTGCAATCACAGAGCTATTCTTCGTGCCTGTTTTTAAAAAAGCAAGCTGAAATTGTTCGACAGCAGACAGAGCGGCACCACGCGCATTGTTTGGGCTCGGAGCGATGGTGAATTGCACTATATGGAAGTTTTGTAGAAAAGGCAGCTCCTGCCACCTCCTTGAATTTAGTCCTCTTCAATATAAATAATAAGGCTTCCTTTTTAACTTGCAATGTTGGTATGTGGGAACAGGACAACATCATCAGTCCTGCTTACCACTTCTCCCCGGTATTTGGGCAGAGTTGGTGACCAAAGGCTGACCACAGTGCCAAAACCCAAGTTTGCTGATGACTAGTGAAAACCACCTCAGTCCACAGAGAATTTCAACATGACATTCTCATCATTTTAATCACAGAAAGAGACTGGTTTTCACAATGTGGAGACCGGCTGTCTGGTTATGTTTTTCACAAAAGATACAAACTGGAAGAGATTCAGGAAAGTGTGTGTGCACTCTTCATTTTATACTTCTGCAAATTTCAACAGGTCATAATTATTTAACAACTCAAAAATTGTAACACAGTCTTAAGTTCATCTTTCAAAATGCAGAGGAATTTTGCCCTCCAATAAGAAGATGCTTACCTGATAGGTAGGAGGACTTGGAAGAAGGAGCAGAAATGTACAAAGGCCACTTTAATTTCAGATAACCATTTCGTGTTACAGATATCAGCAACATGGCACTCATAGACCTAAACCATCTGACCTTATAGGCACAAAGGAAATCTCTGTTACAGAGACTTAGAAATTCTCCCAAGTTGCTCACTTATGTCACTCTTTTATTTTTTAATAGGCAAGAAATACTTTCCAAACAAAATGAAAAAAATTAACTATCCCCCCAAAAAATCTAAGCTGATGACAGAAGAATAAACTTAACTTTGTGGGAAGACCAGGCAAGTGGTCATGTTGATGAAATAAGATTATAATACCAGGTATTTCAGTAAGTTCTGTAATTTCTGCTTTTATTATGCATAAATGAAAAATGTTAGCAGAAGGAATGTATCATATTCTGCTGCAATACAGCAACCCCTAAAACATGGTAACTGCTTAAAAACACACAACAGAACTGCAAATTTTAACAGTTCAGTAGTAAAGTATTGGCAAAAAGCTGAGCAATAATATGCAAACTGAAAAAAGACTTAATAACTTGCATAATGCAGAATAGATACAACAATACAAAACTGTAATTAGTTAGAACTGTAACTGCATCATATATTAGAAATATATATTAACTATCAGTATTGAAAAAAAGAATAGAGAGAATGAGCCTGGATCAGATATAAATAGTTACCAATGGAGCACATGAATGAGGCAATGGCAGCAAGAGATGATGAAAAAAAGGAAAATAGTGCATTTCCTGCAAGAGACAGGACAAACTTTTCACAGTAGCTGTGAGGGAGTGGAGCCTGGAGCCACGTGGGCATGTCTAGGCTGTTATTCTACACTATCACACAACACTGCCAGGGGTGGAGATAAGAGATTCTCACTTCCAGGAAGAATAGCATAGCTTGGTCAAGAAAAATCATAGCAGGAGGAAACTCTATCATTGGGGTCCTCAGAGAGCATCTCTGCAGGTAAATCACTCCCCTTTGTACACTTCTGTTATTAATATTGCTGCTGTTACTGTTGGTTTTCTTATCTCATCGCTGTTTCCAGCATTGTTCTTATCTCAACCCTTAACTTTCACCTTTTTCTTAACTCTATCCCCAGAGCATGAAGTGGAATGGGAGGAAAAAGCAGGGAGCAAGCAAGAGGCATCTAGTTTGGGAGATTCTTGGGGCAAGGGGGCACTAAACTGGGGAGTGCTGCTCCTAAACCATAACAGAGTGCTTACACATTTTCTCATTACATTTTCTTGTAAGAGTTTTTTTACAGGGTGAATACTAACAGACAAACCTGTAAGAAAAAGATTTATCTGTTGGGAATGAAAACTACAACAAAAGGGAAGCAGGGGAAAGAAGAAACCACTGATTTAATTCCAGTGAGCAACAGCAATAATTTGAACACTTAAATAGAATGAGATAATTCTGTCAGAATTAAGTTCATTCCCCTCACATACCAAAATTGAGAGTTAATAAAATGTTTCTCAGTGGACCTGCTTTTCAAAGCAAGACAATATCACAGAAATCAAAAGCGGTTCTCCACACCAATCCAGCATCCTGTGCATTTTATCATTAACTTCAACGCACATAAATAATTTTTAAGAAACAACTAAGTTTCTGTAGGTTGCCAGTCTCTTTCACATGACCTGTTCTTTCTGCATCTGCTAAGTTTGAAAATGGTACTTGCAAAAGCATCATTCATTGTACCATAGTACTGCTGGTTAGCAATTCCCTTCTTTCCTGTTGAGAATTACACATTACAGGTAAGTGCTATTTGGCAGGCAACAGAAAAAAAAAGTAAATAGACCACTGTAAAAACAAACATGTACAACTAAACTCAGCATTACTGCAGCAAGATATGTTTTCCTTATGTATTACATTAATTACCTTTTTTTTTTTTTTTAAACCAGTAATAATTCCATCAGCATTCAAAGCTTGAAAGCCAAAGGATGTGCCAGGCTGGCAGATCAGCACCACTCCAGTCAGCAACAGTACAGGACAGGGAAGAAATATATACTCAATATATAAACATGAATTTGCTGCCTCTGATTCCCCTGGCAAAGAAAGAGCAAAGGCCTTGGGAATGGGAGCTGAGTGCTGAGTCTCTCAATCAGCACAGCCTTCTGCCAGTTGCTTGGCCATTATGTATTTTAAAGGAAAGAGTTAGAAAGTTTTATTTCCAACATCTCTCTCTAAACCTTTCCATAGGAATATTGCACCATTACATACACAAGAGTCAGGGAAAGGAGGCAAGCAAAGAGCAGATACTGACATGTCCCCTTGAACAAGGGTCTCTGCTGCACTGAGAGCAGGGGGCTCTGCGTGAGGCAGCTCATTCTGGTTTAAAAAGCATATTCATATGGCATCAAAATAGAGTAGATAACTCCAAATTTACCCTCCAGCTTAACACATGGTGACTCTGTTTAATACACAAACTGGAACTAAACCAAACAGTGTCTTATTGAAATCCTTTCCCATGAAGAGCATCTTTCTTCATGCATTTTTTCTTTTTTTAGAAAATTGGTTTTTTAATCTCACAAGATCTTTTAAATAGTTTCCCCTATTACTTTCAATATAAATTTAAGACTGTCTTAATAAAATGAATGTGCTAGAAAACAACCACTCTTATTCACATTACCTAATCTAAGAAACTAGATTAGTTTAAATTGGATTCCATTCTGACCTTATCTATAAAATATTTTAAAAATAGAACAAAAAAAGAAGAATTTAAAATGTTTCCCAAACAGAATTCACCCTGGCAGCCATTCAAACAGAGTAAATATTTTTATACAATTTGCAGAAACAGCATCAGGTAATATTTTATGGCACTCATTAAGTTGTCATATACTAAATCACAACCAGCATCAAGTGATTTCTTCCCTTCTCTACTATTTAAGTTTGGCAAATATGCACTGTATAAAAGGTGTCAAGTAAAATTGCCACAGGATATACTGGAAATCCCTGCACCAGCTGCACACTCAAGCATAAAGGAAGTATCATTCTGATCCTACAGCCTGATAATGCTGGAGTTGCTGGAGGGTTACAGCAGTCTTTGAAAATAAAGCTTCATTACACTGGCATGGAGAGGTGCAGTTTAATCCTCTTTGGAAGCTGGTCCTGCATCCTACATTTTAGAAAATTGCTGAAAGCCATTGTGCTTTTGATGGGAATTGGTCATTAACAGTACAGGTGCAGACCATGCAAGAGGCAGTGTCAGCACAATCCTTTCCCATATTTTCTGCTTCTCAGGAATTCCATCTGATAATGACAGAAGCAGGTTTTAACAGCACCTTTTTGCCATGGATTAAGTTGTTGCTTATTTGGAGATATAAGACAGACCTTTATTCTTTAGGACTTCAATTCCTCTGCATGTTAAAAGAGAAAAAATATACTTTCTTCCCATTGCTGAAAAGGAATCTTACTTTATTACAGATCCTTTCCCACTTGTATAAACTTTGGATATTTAACAGAATTACTGTGCTGTTGGCATAAAATGCAAATTTAATAAAGTATTTAATTCAGAGTTTATCAATAAACATGTTTACTAATTGTAGTATATATTTTATAAGTACAACATATATTACATGAGATCTTGAAATCGTAAGGGTAATAAATACTCCTGACACAGCAAATAAACTCCAAATTACAAAGTTATTGATATTTATAATCATCCTTGCCTGACCCCAGTGGGATTTTACCAACAATATATTTGATCTCTAACTAAGCCAATGCATTCTTCCAATCTCAATACCATCAATGCTGATAACAAAATGTATTCTCTGCAATTCCATGAAAAAAAAAAGTCCAAAAAAAAGGAAAGCAATCAATGAAGACCAAACAAAAATAACTAGCAGGTTCTTCAAATGTTTATTCAATTTATATTTTGCATTACTGTTCTAAGGTTTCTTTTCCTTAAAGTTTCTGTTTTGTTTGAGGCTTTGGTTTGGATGTTTTGGGGTTTTTTTAAAGCTGAAATTTCTTTTAGTAGAACTGAGTGGAGAAAATGTATGCATTTAGCTACTTCAAATTTTCCAAGTGAGGGACAACTTTTTTTTCAGTTGCTTTTTTACCCAAGACAGCCTTCAGGGTGAAATCCTTTCTTATGGCCACATGGTGGTAGCACTACAGGGTCTCTCATCTGGACATTCCAAGAAATCACAACTGTTAGGAAAAGGACTGAGCAGTTCAAGATAACAAGTTCTACACTCAAGAACCTTTTGTTTCTTTCCAAGTAAACAGTAGCATTTTAAAAGAGCACAAGACATCATATAAGAAAAAGAAAACTGTATTATAATATTATGAAAATAGTTGAGTTCTGATGAGAAAAAAAAACAAATTACCAAGGAAATATCAAAAGCACATGCCATCAAGAGATATCTCTTTACATAAATGGAAAAGATTGCTTGTTACTGCAATTCTTTTGTAAATTCAGGTAAATTTAGAAATTCCAATTCCAGAAACATAATGAATTGGAAAAAGTTGGCAAGAATTATTTAAATTGTTCTCTTATTTAATTATTTTTATTTTGAGGATTAGGTCTTCTAAATAGCATTAAAACACAAACGTAGTCTGAAAAAAATCCAGGTTTATGGTCTGAACTGAGAAAAGGGATTTGAATCAGTCACCTACATCTCAAATGCATGTTTTAAGTATTTAAATATAGAGTAGCAACACTACTATATCCACTGTCTCTACATCCTCAATGTTGTAAATGCTGCCTCTATTATTTTGGGAACTACTGCCTTTAGTACCAAATTTAATTTCATTAAAAATACCCAGGCTATTAAATTCCATCTCTTCACTCCCACTTGAAAGCAGTGAGAAGGAAGTATAAACAAATTTTATAGGGATCTACTTGTTTTTATCATTATAAAAGGCAGCCAAAAATATAACTGGCTGAGATCTTCTCAGCCCCAGGCTTATGCTCCCAGTGTTCAGTGGACAAGTGACTCCAAAGCACCTGCTCCAACAAGAGTTTACCTGGCCCTCCTCTTCCCCTGTCCCTCTGCAACGTGCACAAGGAAAGGTGTAAGTTATTGAGGGGAAGATGCTTGGACAAGGAAGGAGTGGACAGATGCTTGTTTGCCTGAGAGCTTTTAAGGAAGACATGTTTCATTCCTTTCCTCCAGTTTGTCCTGCTGTCTCCGTATTCCAGAGCAACGTAAGGTGACAAAATAATAACAACAGACATGGAAACAGCAAGTGGTGGGTTCAACATTCACAAGGTGAGTGATTTGCAGTTGGAGATTTGAAGATAAACACAAAGCTGCCTCCTCCCCAAACCTGGGAACACCCATGTAAGCAAACATGGGTCAAGGCAAAGAGGCTGCAGTGGACGTGAGAAAGGGACATGAGGGCATGGAGCCTTGCAAAGAGTCAAGCAGTTCACAGCTGTGGGCCAAAACTGGAGAGGAGACCAACAGAGAGTCATGGTGGGTGTCTGCTGTGGGCAGTGTGATCAGGAAGAGGGAGTGGATGAAGCTTCATCCAAACAACCATAAGCCATCTCACAATTGTAGGCCTTCAACTGTGAGATGAATTGGCACAGGGCACTTCAAATGTCCTGATGTGTGCTCAAGCAGGAACAAACATGGAAAGGAACAAGCAATCAGAGCAAGTGCCCTGGTGACATTTTCTTCCCAGAGGTGCCAGACAACCCAAGTAGGACAGGTTTTCTGCTGGACATGTTACACACAGGCAGATAAGAACTGCTTGGGAATGTGATAGCTGATGTGTGTCTCAGCTGCAGAGACCACCAATGAGAGCTTCCGAGCTGAAGGAAAGTGAGAAAGGAAAGTGGCAGAAGACAGATCTAGGCTTCAGGACAGTAGACTTCAGGTCATTCAAGGCAGAGAAGCTGTCCTGACAAGAAAAAGTGCCCAGAAGACATCAAGGATCTCTAAGGACAAGCTCCCCAATGCTTCCCAATGTGCAGAATGAGCAGGCCTGGCAGAAGGCTGATGCAGCTGAACAGGGAGTTCTGGTCTGAACTCGACCACAAAACCAAACAAATGGTCAGAGATTGAGACTAACATAGAAACACTCCTCAGGTAGGCAAGAATGGGATTGGGAAAGGCAAAGCTAATCTCAATTTGGAATTAGCAAGAGATGCAAACAACAAGAGCTTTATCACTACAGTAGCAGCAACAGACTAAAAAAATCTTTGCGTGCTGCCAAATGGGACAGGCACAAAGGACTCAGTTCATCCTGGGACATCAAAGGCATTTGCTCTGAAAGTCACAGACCTGTCAGAAAAAGAAGCTGAGTATAAAAATGCTCTGATAAAATACTATCATGGACTTGCACACAAACAAGTGATTATTTCTGTTAAATCTCTTTTACTTAAATCAACTCTTTCAGAACTGATTATCACAGGAATCATATTTAATGCTTCAAAAACAGTGATGTTGCATATTAAAAAAGATGCTCTTCCTCTCTTAAGGGAAACAGAGGGAAAAGAGATGGGCTGAAATATTCTGATGCTATGAACTCAAAAAGATAGTGTTTTGCCTATGTATTAAAAAATAAGTGTTAAAGCAACCTGGAGACAAATGAAATAGACAAGAGATTTTTGAATAATACATAATTATAAGGTGCCAAAGACAGTTTAGAATGCTTATAAATGCTATTTCCACTATAATTCATTGCTTTCTTATCTTTTAGCTCTCTAAATACTGTATTCCCCAGCACAACCATTCTAGTTCCACCACAGTCGTTCTATTTCAGGACAGAGTGAAACCTGACACCAAAATCTATAAAAAATCACCTGCTACAATATGGAATATTTGAGCACATTAGCACTGATCATCTGCTACGAAAAGTATTATCACAAATAACATGTTAATTCCCCAGTACATCACCCCGTGTATCTGTGCAGAGATAGCTACTGCCTAAGACTACTTACATGGGATTGAATTTCCACATCCATAAAACTCCCAAGTATTTTAATAAACAGTGCTTGACAACTATTTCAGTTTTTTTTTCAGTGACTAAACACCAAGTAACTTCCTTTGCTCATTTTAAGTTGGAATAATATAGAAAGCAATAATGCAACTGTGTAAAGGAAATCTGGATTCCAGACAATGATGAGCTATGTTTATGATCATATTTTCATTCTGCACAATACATTAACTTCCACAGTTTAAACCCCACAGTTGAATTCATACAAAGTATCCAAGGTCAGTCCAGAAGATGTTCAGGTCCCTTTATCTAAGCATTTCAGGATGCCTTTCACAGATATCAATCACCTACCATAAGTTTATTACTTACTTGCCATCAGCTTCTGGTCTTTTGCACACACAGTGAAACTTGCCACCAAAATCTATGTAAAGATCATCCTCTACAACGTGGAATATTTGACCAATGGCAATTTTATCTTTGGCAGGCCCCATCTGAATTAAAGGAGAACGTCTCAACATGGATGCAAAGGATTCTGATTTCTCTGAAGGAACCTACAGATGAATAATAAAAAAGAAAAAAAACATTTCACAAAACATGCTGTCTGAAGGAGGATTTAAATTAAACTTGCAACATGCAAAAAGGCTTCATTCACTGAATAGCGAGTAAAGATTTCACATGTTCATCACATTTTTAGCAAGACTTCTAAAGAAGCATTTGGTATCTTTCTCTATCTCCAACATTTTACACATTAAAGGTAAAGCTTTCATTAATTCAGTCAAAGAAATGCATAACAGTGTGCATCTCCTGAGAACACCTGCCAGTTCTACCACTGATTAGGTAAGTTAATTTAAAGATGCATTCCAAATATAGGAGATATTCCCAAAAAGAAGACCACTCATCTCTTTATTATTTCCTCAGTGAAAACCAAACCTGAATTAGTACTTTGCAGCTATTCATGCAAGTATTTAATAATGAATAATACTTAAGTCTTTATTTTAAAGAACAAAACCATCTTGCAAAGGCAGCAAAAGTAGCAACCATGCACAGGACAGATCTAACATTGAAAAAAAAAAACAATTGAAGCATCATTTCTCTCTTTTTTCACTCTACAAAATCAAAGTAACTAAATAAACAAAATACTGTTTCTTCTCATAGAGCTTTGGGAAAATGCGAGAACAGAAACTTTCCTGCTATGCTTCATGCAGTGAAAGATCTCTGCTCTGTAACCTGAGAAAACTTATCATCACAGGCTTACCTTCATAAGCTGGGTGAAAATATCCAGTTATATTAAAGTGAGGCTCAATCTCCCATGTGTCATCCCTGATATCCTGATTTTTTTAATATTGTCACCTTTGAAATGCAGTTATTAAGAAAAGTCTACTTGCTAGGAACAAATGAAAAGGGAGAAGCATTTTGGGAGCAATACATACCCAAAAGTGAATCTAAGGAAATAATTTTAAAGATGCCTATACAGATTTTAAAAATTAGAACCTATTAATTTTCCCCACATTTAGTGTCGTCAATTGATAATAATTACTTTGTGCAAGATTTCAAACTGTTTTGGAACCAGTAGAAGAACCAGAAGAACTAAATTGAATAATCAAGCAATTAAAGGTTCAGAGTTCTGCCAGCTTCAACAGCACATTCCCCCACTGACTGCTTCAACTGGATGCTGAAAATCCATTTACATTTTACATGAACAGAGAATAATGTCATAATTTTCTACTTGTACACTTGGAAACTTTTATTCTTAGAGAAGTCAAAACAAGAGAGAGTTTTGAATTGCAGCTCTGTTGGAAGACATAAACAGCATGGATAGTTCTGATGGAACAAAGCCCCAGGAATTACAAGCTAGAGATCTGACACCTGGTACATTTGCTGCTTCAGGAACAGGAACTGTTAAATGCAGCATCCCAAGGACAAGGGCTGAAAAATGTGCAACATGTGCATACGTGCACACCAACCACAAAAAGAAAACATCTGGCTATGGTAAACCACAAACAGAGCAACAGGATCTTACAAAGGAAAGCTGCTATCACACAGGGCTCCAAACATAGCATTGTTTGAATTTCACTATGCATTCTAAATTCAAACACATGAAAATTAATTACACAGGATGCATTTGTAAGAGCACCAAGAAGAAGATGCAAAATGGTGTAAATAGTAAGAGGACATATTTAACTGTGATTTATTATATCAATTAAGGGGACAGCAGAAAATTTTAAATCAGTATACAAAATATTAAATCAGTATATAAATCTGATAGAAGTAAACATTTCAAAATTAATATCCCCCAAAATTACTCTCTCTGGGTAGGGGATTACAAATCAATGTTCATACTGAAATACCAAAATCTCTTTCAAGGGAAACTAAGGCATAAAAAAGCACAATATTCAGAGGTCTTCCACGGAAGGGCAAACACAAGAATGTGGCAGCAACACAAACTCAGGATGACAAGGACTGCTTGTCATATCATCCCAGATTATTTTCAATTATTTTTCACTTCAAGGCAAACTTATAAGAAAACTGGTCCAAAGAAAAAAACAAACAAACAAACAAACAACAACAACAACAACAAAACTCCCCACAAATAAAAAAAACAAACATAAAAATAAAAAAACACTCACAATGGTAGGATGTTATAATTTGCAGGGTAACAAACATAAATTCCATAGCTAAATTCAGATCTTGGGTAAAGAGTAGCTTTGATTTGACACTTCAACAGGAGAAGAAGTTCACCTATGGTTTGAATTAATTTAATCAATGCTAGTGGATTAAACCAGACACCACACCAGATGATCCACACTACCAAATGAATTGCCTTTTCTTACATGTAGGTCATTAGAACAAAACTTGAGCTAGTAAAGATGACCAAGAGAACTTCTAAGTTTGATCTGAAGGAGATTTTCCTACATTATCTATACAGATGTCTTTAGCAATGGCATCTGAACACACTGAGCAACACTGAGATTTTTTTGCTAAGCAACTAATACAATTCACAGTAAATCAGCAATTACACTCACTAAATGGCATTCACCTCATTCATGCTGCCTTCATACAATGGCACACTCGGTAGGGCTCTCTACACTAAAAAATCTCACAGCACTTCATGAGAATGAGCACACTAGTATCTTATGGATTTCCTGCTTTCATCACCTAAAAATGTCCCATTCTAGTTAACAACATATCTCTTCTTTTTTTCCCTGGCAAGAAAAAAATACAGATAAAAATTCTCCCATGTGCAAACTTGCCTGTGAAATAATCTCTGCACACAACAGACAAATGCTATCTTTACACAGTGACAGATGTGCTCATTGCTTACTAGAAACAGATTAAAATAAAATATAGATGATAATGTGCAAAGAAATGTTTTGCCATTCTTCATTGTGGACAGTTTTTCAAGAAGCCACTGGGAATCTGTTAGAATTCTATCACGGGCCTCCAAGTCTGCAGGGTTCTCTATTCTGCACCCTGGAGAGGAACTTCTCAAGAGCACAAATAGCTGATTTATGTATACAATAATCCCCAAGAGATGCCATTAGTTACTGCCATCAAGGACTCTTTTGTGGACATTCTAGAAACAGAGTGAGATAAAATGCAGTATTTTCTCCCATTTTCTGCATAACCTACAGCAGATCTCATTAAAGAGTAATTTATCTCAAGCATTTAAAGAGATTTAATGACATTCTGAGTGCTTTCCTCTACAACTCCTAAATCTCCTTAACTGGATTCTCCACAGTAGCATTACAGGAAAACAGTAAGACTGTACAATAACAGGGCAACACACTTTATTAAGCACTCTACTCTTCTGATTCTCAAGGAGTGATGGCCATGCAGCTCTGATAGATGATGCATTGATAACATCAAGTCGTAAAAACTGGAAATTCTTACAAAATTCAGAAACGCAAATGGCATGTTCTTTTCAAGTATCTGAAGTATAAAGGCTTTTTTTTACCCTCCTCCTTCTTAAATGCCAAATCTATTTAACTTTCCTTCTAATTTCTGGATTTTGAAGTGTTTTTTGTAAATATTTGGATACTAATCACTTTCAGCATGCATAGTTCAATGAAAAAACAGCAGCTCTCTCAGCAACAGAACTCTCCAAGATGATACATATTAACCACAGAGTGGGAAAAGTCATGGACTTAAACCCCTGTAGGATCCAAACAAAAGAAGTAACTCCAATGGAGGAATGCAACACACTATTTGTGGATACATATACAACTATGACTGTACAAGCAGGGTGGCCTTATCCCACCCACTGAGCAAAATATCCCAAAACCCAGGCTAGGTGCTTCATGTCTGCTTGCTAAGGCAAGTAGAATGCACACTGGAATGTGAGAGGCACGGATGAGAAGAGGTGGGAGATTGGAAATCTGATTGCTACAATTAAAGAGGTGAATGATATATTAACATCAAGCAGCATGCAAAGAACACAACCCTCTGTAACTATCAAAGAGGTTTTCTTCAGCACTGTCATCCACAGCTGGACAGATCTTTCTGTCCAAAATTAATTACACGAAACAACAAAATGGAAAAACCAACTTGCAGCAGTAAGTCAGTATGAATCCTCAATAGCTAAGGGGCCCAACAGCTTAGATACCCAAAATGGGAGTGGAAAAGGCCTGGACCAACCTCAACTAAGCTTATCCTGCTTGGAACAAGGGCTCTGGACAGATAATCTCCTGAGATCAATTTCAACATGTAGTATTTTACTTAGGAAAGATGACCGAAGCCTGCTGTAAAGAATATTAAAACAAAACTCAATATATTAAGCTACTCACTGAACAAGAATATATCGATAAGGCACTTATTTCAACAAGCAACCTAAAAAATTATAGTATATACTAGCCCAGCAAACCTTAATTTTCCATACCTTATAACTATTGGAGGTGTGCACTGTTGCTTAGATATAAATCTAAATCCCAGGATTTTTTTTAAGTGTTGAAGGCATTACTAGGGTAACAGGAGATATTCATGCAGTTTATTTACCAAATTTCTCTCTTTTACTACTTTTTACTTGAATGCAACAAGCTGTATCTAAGTCAGAATTCCATCATGCAGAAGAATATCACCTTAAAGACAGCAGGACCAACTCTGACACTATACCACAAAATCTGATATCCAACAGTTAATAGCCTTCCATCCAGAAGTAGCTCAAGAAGCACTGCCAACTTAAGAACTCTCCTAAACTTATCAAAGAATAAGCATAAAGCTTTGTTTTCACCAACAGGGTTTCCCTGATACTGATGTTACCCCAAGAAACAGCACTGAACACTCACGAGGAGCACCAAGTGGACTGACATATGACTACAGAGACTGAAATTTCAGTATATAAGCATACAAGCAGTTACACCTCAAAGCATTTTCTCTAAGTGCTGCTTTCTTTTTACACATTAAACTATTTGTTCTAACACTGATGAGCCCTTATCAAGAAGCTCCATGTACCTTATTCTTGTCTCAGAATGTAACCACTCAAACTTCAGGCATCACGCCTTTAACTCATCCCAGGGATGAACAGCTCTCAGTCTCCCTTCAACCAAATGAGCCCATGTAACTCCTCTACCTTCAACTTTGAACATGTTCACAGCTTTGTGCCTAGCAGTAACCAGTGACTTTTTGAGCTTTCCCAAAGAAAAAACTCTGCTTCCTGTATTAGTAGAAAAGAAAAGTTTAGGGAAAAATAGTTTTCAAGTGTAAGAGCTGACATTAACATTTATTACTCACTCACTCTAAAAACACAGCCAACCTCTAGTATGTGCCTAAGCTACATTTCTTAAAAACCAACTAAGCTTTGAATATTCCATTCTCATTCCACTGTTCAGCCATTATCTACCAAGACAGCATTCCCACTAAACCTGCACAGCCCTCCACACCTCGAGCAGTCACAGACGTTTTGTCTCCTCTTCTAAAGTAATTCTGAACTGGGCAAAACACCCTGCACTGCCCACCTTGTGTCTCTTCCACTTGTACTTCTACCTAAGGAACAAGGTGACACATAATTTTCTTTTTCTTCCCTCCAATTTTTTAAACCCTGTCCCACAGGTTAGAAAAATCCTGAGATGCAGAAAACACCATCAGTAACCACCTCAACATACAGAACCAACTACAGTATTATACAACCTACTCCTTTTGGAGAAGATTTGTGCATACCATTACTTTTCCAAACACCACAAACTATAATTCTGCAGACCAGGGCTTCTCCTACTTGTTTATTATCAACAGATATAACAATAAAGAGTAAACAACAAACAAAATCTGATAAATACTTGTAATATACAGTAGACAGCTTGCTTGTATTCTATAGTTTGTGGAAGAAGAGGTTGCCCAGAGAAGCTGTGGATGCCCCATCCCTGGAAGTGCTCAAGGCCAGGTTGGATGGGGCTCTGACAAACCTGGTCTAGTGGAAGGTGTCCCTGCCCACAGCAGGAGGGCTGGAACTAGATGATCCTTAAGGTTCCTTCCACCTCAGATCATCACATGATTCTATGAAATCAGAAGTCTAAGATGAAATATAACTCAGGAGCATCTTTCAGACTTGAACATGAACAGTACTGTAAAGACAGGAACCAACTCTTCTCCATCTCTATTCTAGTATTTTACAATCATTGGAAAAAGTACCAAATTACTTGCTATCCTCTTATTTGCCAATGACATCCATCTTGTGCAGTATTAAGGAAGACAATCTCCAATTGCTCATCAATATATGCCACTCATACATGACAACACATACAACAGACACCAGCATGATGCCAGTGATTCAAAAATGCATAAGGTGATTTTAGAATTTTTTGAAGCCCCATGTTTAATTCTGCAATATGAACCAAGGCAAATTTTAAAATACTATTATTTAAAAACTTCAAATATTTATGGATAAAACAGACTGGTGAAACCATGAACAAAGTAGAAAATAGGAAGATCATATTATGCAGAGCTGTGCAAAAATAAACAAGAACACAGAATTTACCCAGCATAGCCATAACTAAACACAAAAGCCACAAAATTCACCTACTAATGCTCATAAACAACAGCACATCATCCCACATACAGCACAGGCACAATTATAATCAAAGACAGCATGAACATAGAGTATTTTTTAAAGTCCACTCTGTTTTGCATTTATCCTCCCAAGAATTCAGCTCTTTTTTCTTCTCCAAGAGGCCAGAGGTTTTGTTCCATTAAAAAATATATCAAAAAACTGAATTTTATGCTGTGTCCACACAGATTCAATTCGCAACCCAAAGTGGACAACCACAAGGACAGAGAAGACCACTTCAGTTTCGTTTAAACAAGAGACTTTTCCATTTTATTCTGTACTAAAAGATTGAAGAGAAGAATGGATTTAAACTTCTTGTTAACAAAAGGTTTTGAAGATTACATACTGAACAAAGCTCAAACAAAAGCAAGATTGGTATTATTTAATAAAACTACTGAAGGGAAATAGTCCCAACAGAGAGCATAAAATGAGGATTTGTGATTCAGGAGCAGTAACTTAGGGAAAAATCTAAGATTAAAGACTGTAAAGTCACAAAGAAGAACTTTGAAAGCAATCAAGGAGAAAACTGGAAGTTTCCCTGCTAGATATTTACAAGATACACAGATATATACAGATATATATATACAAGATATTTATAAAAAGCTTCATATGAATCACTGCCTATGCAACAGTTGTTACAAGGACAAATTTTAATGAAGACAGCACTTCCACACCAGCTAGCATGTTCTATAAGGGAATTATTTTAGTTATAAGGATTCTAGTCTAATGCTAAGTATTTAATATCTACAGGCCAGTAGAAGAAATAACAGTGTAACTAAGAGTTCCAAAAGACACCATAGTCCTTCATTTTTTCCCAGTCTGAGAAATTATTTGATTTGCACCATCAACAGTAGCAAACTCCTATTTCTATAGTTTTTGGAATAAACATAGATAGTATCTGCACTCTGTAAAGAGAAGTTTTGAAAAAAGTAGGAGAGGGGAGAAGAAAACACAACCACTTTTTAATACAATGTGGTACTACAAAAGTGATATTCAAGAGGAACTCAGTGAGTACCAGAAGATTTTCCTCCAAAACTCTAGCATTTGGAGGGAAAAAATCTTTCAGATTTTATGATTGGAAAAAGCAAGGGAAACAGCTCTGTTTTGCCTATAAGAGGATGAGGTAAATTGATTGCTATCTATTCATCCTTTATTAAATTTTTATTAACTTTTAAAAACTTTGCATACTTCAGGTTTTAATTGTCCAGAGTTATTTCTTATCACTATTTTAAAACTGCAAGCACCCCTAAAGAATGACCAGAAAGCAAAGCAAACTTCTGCTGTTTCAATCAAAGGAGAAATATCCTTACATTCTCCTCAGCGCAGCAAAGAAATATGGTTTTATTTTAAAAAGTAAACAAAACAAAAGTTGTCAGACAAAAAGGCTGGAAGTAAGAAATTAGGCATTTAACCATTCCTTGATGAGAAGCAGTAACTAAAATGTTTTGGTAAAGCATCATCACTCCACTCCAGATATTAAGATTTTTGGTGGGTTTTAGATTTTATTGTCAAAGCCTAACAGTATTATGTAAAAAAACCCTCATGAAAGCCCTGAGTCCTTGTTTTTGTTCATATTTCAGGATTAGGCTTTAAGGAGCACAGAATTCCACTCCCACTGCTAATTTGAAGGCAAAACCTTGTCTGCTGCATTTGTGTGCTGGAAGTCTCAAAGTCCCAGCATGCCTGAGAGCATACTGAACTGAACTCTGGGGAAGAGCACCCTCTCCCCTGTGGAATACCTCAGACAGCATGATCCACTCCATGAGCCTTCTTTGCAGCTTGGACAAAGCAATCTGACAGTATTTTAAATCTTAGTTGTAAACCAGTGAACTTAGAGCTGCTCCTGCCTCTCCATTTGAAATCAGCTAAGCTACAAGCACTGGAATATGAAGAATATCCTACTTAGTATCAATTTAGATCTAAATAAACTACAGTAACAATAATAAAAAGCCTCCAGGAAATCCCATTTAGACAGTTACATTATCTGGATATCCAACTGCCCCCACAAGGCTGAAAACACCAAAAGTAACACTAGAATAGAAACCTGGATGTTGCTTTCTTACACACGTTAAGATAGATACTTTTTTGAACAGTTTGGGCTGGAAGGGACCTTAAAGGCCACCTAGTCCTAATGTCCCCTGCCACCTCCATCTGCCACTTGATCCAGTTGCTCAGAGCCCATCCAACATGGCCCTGAACACTTCCAGGGATGGGGCATCCACAGCTTCCCATTCCAGTGCCATCCCCACCATTCTTCCTTTTGTCCAACCTAGATCCACACTCTTCCAGTTTGAAACCATCACCCCCACAAAGACTGAGAGAGATGTTTTACTTTATGTTGAAACTACACAGAAAGGTCTTCCCAGAGCCTTCTCTTCTCCAGGCTGAACCCAAACTCTCTCAGCCTGTCTTCTTCAAAGGAGCAGTGCTCCAGAGCCGCAATCATTTTTGTGGATTTGCTCCATCTTTCACATACTGGGGACTCCATAACTGGATGGGGTATTCCAGGTGGGGTCTCACAAGAGCAGAGGGTATTTATCAATTTTTAAGCCCACAAATTTCTCTGAAAGACACACTTGCTGGAGTAAAATACAAAAGTCTCTGCTTGAAATTCAGTGCCTCATGTCAGTCAAAGTCAGCCTAGATGGCCCCAGTGATTATCTCCAGCCTAAAAATCAATAGTCTAAGCTTCAGTTACATAAGTACATGTTATATTTTCAACAATACAAATACCATGCAAGCCATAAAACCTTCTGGCACATAACTCCTAAAAAAAAAATATAAGAACTGTACTGCTTCACTGAATTCCACCTAGGAAGAACTGTAAATAATTAAGAAAGAGGTTACTGCACAAAAATAAATTATTTTCACTGAAGAGAATCTTCATTTTATCCAAGTTATAGTTCCTGTTTACCAACCTTTCTCATCCTAAAAAGAAAAAATACGGAGAGTACTAAACTTCAGTTTTACCAAGAACAGGATCATCCATATTTAGTAGCATTGTCCAAAGGGGAGCAAACACAGTTTAGGAAGTTACAAGGGCTGTCACACTTGGCAAAGAGCACCGGAAGATTTTGTTTGGCTACAGACAGAAATGTTAAGCCAACTTTCATACAGAAATTATACATTTTTTAAAAGCGTTTAAAATCATATTTTGATTGCAGACATAGGAAAGGATTACACTTACATTTTAAAAACAACAAAAGCTTCATCATAGACTACTTGATATAAATTTATGTTCATTAACAACCTTCCATCAAGCTCCATATTTGTGTACTCACTGCAATGCTGACTGATGAATAGAGCATATTCCAAAACTAGTTTAATTTTTGCATACAGAACTACTTTTAATTAAAACTTTCTCAGCTGTGCAGAGAACACATGATATGCTGCAATGTATATATTTGTACATATATTGCACTCATAATGATGAACAATGTAATATTGTCAACTAAGCACATTTTTAAAAGAGATGCAAATAACAATTAACCAAATACATGTAGTACTAAACCAGAATAATACCATGGTGAAAACTACCTTTGTCTCTCATAATTACACTCTTCAAGAAGGATCATGTAGATCCCAAAAGAAAAGAAAAAAAGATCACAGGAACAGGATTCGGGTGCTGTGACTAATATTCAACAGGTTTTCCTGAACTGTACTTTTAGTATCAAAACTTCTTTGTTGTCTAGAAATCTCCATTGTTAAAGCTATTTGCAGCTTTTTCTCTATTTGAAGATGGGTATTTCTTAACCTTATCTTGAGATGCAGTATACAAACTGTTCTTCAACTCATGAAAGAGTATCATTATTCAGAATACTTAGTAAACATATTTAACTCACCAATGCCTTACTAGATGCTACTAACTCAAGTGTAGCAGCACTGTTCAGAAAACAAATGCCAATTTTTTCAATTAACAGACTAATCTCATATGTCCCACAACAAACATTGTGCTGTCAGAGTAAATTAAAGTGATTTTTTTTTAGTCCATTATGGCTATCCTTGCCTATTATCACAAGAGTCAAAGTCTTTGAATCTGGGTGTTTTGGTATTACACACACTGACACGACTAAAATTTTTTTCCTGTGACTTTATGTAACTGAGCATGTGCTTAGGAGGAGCAGCATAAAACATTACAGGACATCCAGAGAAGGGAAGGTCAGCACAGCTGTCTCACATCATCTGCTGCTCCTAGACCCTTTTTTGAAACATTTTCATCAATCAGCTGCCCATTTAAAACCAGACAGTCACATTGCTAACACACTATAACGCTACCCAAACCACCAAGGCTTACCCAACAAGTCTCATAAATGTACAATCTGCTGCACTGGTTGACTCAATACCAGCATCTTTGTGTTTGTAGTAAAAGGAAGGTTTTCCATTTATCTTCACATTTTGATTAGATGCACAGCAGAGAAACTGCAAAACAAGACTTTCATAAAGAATTTCATATGCAGCTTTGAAAATATGCTGTTGACTAGCCAGGTGGATCATTTACTAAACAACGCTGAGCTAAGACTTTATTTCACAACACAAAATAGCACAGAATTTGGTCACAATAAAGCAGCTTGTTTTTCTTGAAATTAAATAACTTCTACATAGAATTTAAAACATGAAGTATTTATCTATATATTTCTTTCACAGATAACTTTACAGCAAAAAAATAGAACATTAGCATCTAAATCACAGAAAGAAGGTGAACCTACTGCAATGGATCAAGTCAAAAAGAAAATCCAACCAGATGAGCACACACAGTTCTGAGAACAGCCCATGGAGTTTTGAGCCCAGTATCTGCTTTTCTCCATTTATCACGACCCTGCTCTTCCAGGCACTATTTCTTCCAGATTCCTGGGGGACAGAATGATGTTTCAATAGTCATAATAGGAGAATAACTGGGATCTCCCACAGCAGCAGGGGATGGATATGTGCACCTTCTTCCAGATATCTCACATGCAGTCAATCAAGCCTAGGAAGCTGACATGCACTTCCTTTCTCCATGACACTGGCACTCCCAAGACAGTTTAATTGTGGGGATTTCACTCTGACAGGAGTCATCAAAGGCATATCACCTACCACTCATGGACCTCCAGCAATGCCAAAGCAACCACCTGCCGACCCAGAGCTATCTGCAGGAGCAAGTTCCAGAGACAACTCCTCCAGAGCTGAGATTGTTGCTATCTTCCTCAAGCCAACAAGGACAAGGGGCCCAGGGCCTTCCCACATGAATTTGTGTCCCTGAGTCCAGGGCTGTGATAGGCAGCAGTGACAGTGTTACTGTACTATAATTCAGTCCTCCAAAGGGGCAGCATCAATTGTCCAACATCTGATGCACTGTCTACTTCCTTTCAGAGTGTTGCTCCAACCCCGTGTGAGTTTTACAAAATCCTGTCACATGCAAAGCAGGTCAACTGACAGACCCAACTGTGCCTTCAGCTTCAAGCCAGGACTGATAAGTTTTGGTGCCTCATAAGACAGAACTGCTCCTTCAAAAGAAGGACAAACAGGTTCATTTCTACTTTAATACAAACCAGAATTTCAAGCAGATCCAGCTGAGAGGATGTCAAGAAGGCTGTCCTGATTTAGCATGAACCTGAAAGCACCAGGATGTGTTCACAGCATAGCACGAGCACACATAACCCAGCTTTCTCAAACACAGAATTACAATCTGGCAAATAAGAGAGAAACCTCCAGGTAAAGAGTACTCATTCCAGACCCCACAAACCCCACAGCTGAGTCCCTCTCTCAGTCAGTCAGCAGTTTCCACAAGAATGCTGGCCACAAGATAATCCACCTAAAGCAGTGACCCCTGTGCTTGGCATACAGGTTTTATAAAATGCTGTTATGTTTGTAATCAAACAAAGAATTATTAGTACTAGCAAAGCACTCCAGTCACACAAAGATTACAAGGATATTAAGAAATATTACACTATGAAAATTATAGGTGAAAATTGCACTAAATATTAATCAGCATTTTCACTCTCAACTGCAACTTCAGGAAAATCATCTTCTAAATGCTAACTTAGGTGGGAAGACAGATTGAGAGAAGTATTTCCCATCAATTATTAGATGAAAATAATTTTAAATTTTTTTTCTTATTTGATTTCAAAACATCCAGTGTCACACATTATTTCAACCTGAAGATGTCCAGATACTGCACAAGCAAGACAACTACACATTCTTTACAAAGATACCCACGTAGCTTTCAGAAATGTAATAAACTCCTTTTAAATTGTCACTTTTGTATTTTAGCTTTTAATTTCTTCCCTAAAACATAAAAAGATAAAACAGTTCTTTATACGACCTATGAAAATATTTTTTCATTTTCTTTCTTAATGAATAATAAAAAAAATTATTTTTTAAATAATGACATTTAAATACACAGACACCTTCCTCAAATTTACTAATCCTTTCAGCAAAGAACCTATGGCTAAGTTAATTTAAAAACACGTATGAGTCTGGAAGAATCATTTCTAATCTCACTCTTTCAGAAATTAGATATTATAATGTACTAATAACAATCCAATCCTTTCCATCTGAACTTTAGACAAAACCATTTATATTTCTTCTTAACAGATGCTTTCCCTTCAAACACGGTATTCAAGGAATGAAATAGGAAATTCCTGCAGCGTGCCGCTTTTGCGGTGACATCTGGGAACAAGCGGTGCCCTCTGCCGTGCCGGGCGGGGATGTTCACCCAGCCCCCGGCCCAGGGGCTGCAGCTCCCTCCCCGAGCAAGGACAGACTCCCGCTCCTGCAGCCAGCCCCGACACCCCCCGATGGCTGCACCCTGCCACTCGCACAGGAAAATGTCCCAACAGAGCAGCTCCGTCACACGGTGACACAGAGAGCGGATCAGCAGCAAAGGTCACTTCGTGAGAGCCCGTTTCTACCTAAAAGGGCACTTGACAAATTTCACCACTCGTATTTGAAATATTTTTAGACTAGTCAGTTCACAGTGAAGAAAAAAATGTGCATTTATTCTTAATTAATGACTTTATTCTTACGTTTTCTTCAAACTTTGGTAACTGAGCTAACAACACAGCTCAAAAACCATTTCTTTCCCTGTATCAAAAATCATCTCATCCTTCCTAAAGACAAGGTTTCCTATTTTACTAGGCAAGCAGCTTTAATCCATTAATGAAGACAACACTTAAAGTATTTGGTCCTTCTAAAAGATTTCATTAAGCAATTCCACAGAGAAAAAAAAAGAACTTTAAACCTGCCTTTTTTCTTTGTTTTTTATAATGCAAAACTTAAATATAAAAATGCAGAAGGGAAATGCAGCAAGAAGTGTGTTGCTGTAGGCAAATATGTGGGTTTATCAGGATATCTGGCTTACCAACAATTTTAATCAACATTCAAGTGCCTCATCTGTAAGTTTCATTATTTACAAAATAGTAACAACAGAACTGTAAACTGAAGGTGAAAGCTAAAACACAAACCCAAACCCTGAAAAAATTACCAACACAGCAGAGACACCATCAGGCAACTCTGGGGTAAGGTCAGCAGCACTCACTGCTGCAAAAAACTTAAAGAGCTACCTAGGAAAAATATCATCACTGTGATTTTTGAATCATCTGAAAACAAACACGTGTCAACATGCCATTTATCACATTCATTTGTACTTGCCTAAACTAAGCCACTGCCAACCGAGTATCAGCCAGTTCATCCAGTTTCAAAAATGAACATTCAGCTGACACAGGAAACCCACACAGGAACATTATCAAGCCTCTTTCCAAAAGAAAGAGAAACACAAAGAACCCAAACTCTACCTCTGGCTCTTAGAGGATGAAGCACAGCAAAAGACAGGCAGCACTTGTCAGCTGGGACAAGGAACACAGGTTTTCCTCTGATTGTAGCTCAGGTAAGGGATGAGCAAGATCACACTCCCCCTGGTCCAAAGAGCAGATCCTGCAGTTGCTGGGACCCCAGGAAGAGACTGCAGCTAGAGCCACCACACCCTCTCCAGAGGGAATCGTGTGCTCCTCTTAGAAGGATCTTACCAAAAGATCTTCTAAATATTTGAGTTTTTCCATCAGCATCCAGTGCATCCTAGCATAACTATCACCCAGCTTTACCACAGTAGCATCACGGCTGCTCCCAGCTGTGGAAAGTTTATTTACCAAATAACGTACTTTCTAGCATTCAAATATCAGCTAAAAGTGGTGATAATGTGATTTCAAGAAAACTACACAAAATGAACAGATTACACTGCAGTCAGATCTCTTTCATGTCCCTCTTGTTTCATGCCATCTTCCACTGCCAACTCATTCTCACCAAAACCCACTCCCTCTTCAGTGAACTCCTCAAAGAGCAATCAGTGAATAAATATTAATCACACTCAGACTCACTAAGCACTACCTGTGCTAAGAACAGCATGAAAGTAGGCTCATGATAATCTTCATCTCATTATTATTCTTTGAACATCACTAGACATTGCAAAGCAAGCTACTTTCCTTCCTCTGGTTCAAGAGAAAAAGTAGATCAGCAAAGTGTACAGAAATTCAGAGCAGTGATCCAGATACTCATTTTAAAACCCTAGTTTGATTTCTAGCAATGCATTATTTGTATTTGTATATGCAATTCCACTTGAAAATGTGGATTTTGTGAATACAATGTAACATTTGAGTTAGTTAAGAAGCCTTAAAGGCTTGATAACAATTCATTTACAGATAGAAAGATGGAAAGATATGTAGATAGAAAATGTTTCCAGCTACTCACTTCAATAGAAGCTGGAAATAGAAAAACAAATAGATTTTTCAATAGAAAAATGAAAAGGGAAAAAATTAAAATCCCCAAAGTAGCATTCAGTATTTGCTACAGCTACATCAAGTGATTCTGCTCCTAAACTCTTCTGTGGACATCCCCTTGGACACCACCTGAGCCCCTGGGTTAGGCAAACCTTTGATCTTTGCACAGTCAGCCTTGCCAGTGTGGATTTTCAATGGAAAACAGAATGCTATAGGTTGTGCAGTAATTTGGGACATCAAATTGGATTCAGTGACATACATTTCCAGTTCTACACCTATGGTACCAAACAAGTCTTGTCATAATAATTCACTGCCTTAATCTCCATGTCCTACTGAGCACATTTCACATAATCTCAAATACAGGTGTGGTCAAGCAGAATTGAAAAAAGTTACAAAAAGATGACTTGTCAAGGATAAACACCAGCACGAAATCACTTCCACCTCAAGAATAAGCAGAGGTCAGAGGTTTTCAGTTTGGAAGATATATTCTGGAATATGTCAGTACACACACAGAGCTTTTTTCTGTTCCCCTCCTGTCTGCTAATGGGCACTGTCACAATCTGTGGTAAAAATCAGCATGACTAAAACACTCAATGCACTGCTAGAGAAAGTGATGGTTACTCACAAAATCTCTAAGTTTATTTTACCATTCACTCTTTCCCAAGTTCCATCCACTCACATTCACACATCCCTGGATTCCCAACAAGCATCTGGGGAAAACTCATTTGGGTACAACATCGAGGACAAAGGTTGCCAGCTCTCAAGGCCTCACCACACCTATGACATTATTCCTGTTTGGCAGTGGAGAACTAGTTTTTGGACAAATCTTTTACATCCTTCAGGATGTTGATTGGGTGGTCCTTTGCTCCAGAATTGTACTTACTGCAGCCTCAATAAATAGCAGACTGCTGCTCACCATCTCTCTTTCCATGACTGATTCATGGTGGAGTAACAGGAAAACAAATGGCACATAATATGTAATAATGTAATAATAATATGTAATATGTAATAATATGGGACACAATCCTGTAACCCTCCTTGTGCACTTCAGGAGCAAGGTCTGCTCCTGACAAATCATTCATGCTGCAGGCCTTGCCAAGCACAGCATCCCAATTTTACAGCCAAGGACAGCTTCCCAGAGAACTGTGGGTTTTCACAATAATATGTTGCATCCTTTCAACCCTTGTCTTGATGTTTCTTATGCTGGCTTCACACACATACAATTCTACACGTGTCTCACTCGTAAAAGCCTTTCCATTTCCACTAGAAGTCTCTGGAATACTGGTTTAATAGGTCTTTGATCTTTTATTAACAATAAAATCATTAAGAGATTTTCCACATCCTCCCTGCCAGTCTGTAAAAACCCAGAACACAGCTTTGCAGCAGTACCTTGCATTCTACACAACCAAAACTGCTTGCATGCTTTCTACATCACATTTTTGTAGGAGCATCTTAAAAAGAAATATGAGCTGTCCACATTTCTGCAGGCTATTTATTATGCAGGGTGAAGTGACAAATCAGAGTTTTTAGGGTGGGACAGGATCTCTGGACATGATTCAGTCCAACCCCCCCTGCCAAGGCAGGGTCACCTGGAGCAGGTGACACTGGAATGTGTCCAGGTGGGTTTCTGGGGTTAGAATGTCTCCAAAGAGGGAGACTCCACAACCTCTCCGGGCAGCCCGGTCCAGTGCTCTGCCACCCTCAGAGCAAAGAAGTTCTTCCTCGTGTTGAGGTGAAACTTCTTGTACTTTTGTTTATGGCCACTGCTCCCTATCCTGTCGCTGGGCACCACTAGAAACACTCTGGCACCATCCTACTGGCACACGCTTTTGAGATATTTATATGTATTGATGAGATCCCTCTCAGTCCTGCCTTCTCCAGACTGAACAGGCCCAGCTCCAGCAGCCTCCCCTCACAAGAGAGATACTCCAGACCTCTCCTCATCTTTTGAGCCTTCTGCTGGTCCCGCTCCAGCAGCTCCTCGTCTCTTCCGCACTGAGAGCCCAGAGCCGGACTCAGCGCTCCACGTGTGGCCTCACAAGGGCCGAGGACGCTGCCCCGGCTCGACCCCCTCGCGTCCTCACCTGCCGGGGGCCGGAGCCCGCGGTGCCGCTGCCCGGGCGCTGCTCCGTTCGCTGCGGGGGAGTCTCGGCGGCTCCCGGCGCGGCCGCGCTGCCCCTGCGGA
>VZTB01015782.1:1033753-1076390 GCA_013397245.1 Thryothorus ludovicianus
TCACCGTCCCTGGAGGTGTTTAAGGAAGGACTGGACGTGGCACTTCACGGAATTACCTGAGTTGGACGGGACCCACAAGGATCACCGAGTCCAACTGCTGGCCCTGCCCAGGATACCCCAAGAGTCACACCATGTGCCTGAGAGAGCCTTTTCCAAATCCCTCTTCAACTCTGCCAGGCTTAGTGCTGTGACCACTTCCCTGGGGAGACTATTCAGTGCCCAAACACCGTCTGCACGAAAAACCTCCTTGTAATACCCAGCCTGAACATTCCCTGACACAACCTTCTGCCATCCCCTTTGGAGCCCCACTCGGTGCCACGGTCTAGCTGACAAGGTGCTGTTTTACCTTAGGTTGGACTCCCTGCTCTCAGAGGTATTTTCCAGACTGACTGATGTGTTACCACACAGCCCTGAAAGCAAAGCTCCAATGGTCACAGCAGCCCCAAAGCCACCTGCACACGAGGAAAGCAAGGTGTGGGCACAGGAAGATGCAGCAGAAGCTCCTGGAGTGTAATAATGTGTTACAATAAAGGACTACCATGTGGCCTTAAAAAAAAAATAAAAGCCTTCCTTCAGAAAACAGAAAGCTCAACTCTGGACTAGATGACCTTTCTCTTGGTCAGTTAGATAAATAAATAAAAGATCATCTAATAAAGATCATGTTCCAGAAGAACCTGCCATAAATGGTAGAGCCAAAAAATGGAAGAACTCCATTCTCTTTATACCATTCAATTCTCTGTTCCTTTGTTAAGGTGATGTCAGAGGCTGAGGGAACATGTCAACCTGTTTTCCAAACTTTCACGATGTAACCAGGGCAGTTTAATTTTGTGTAGTGGCAAAGCACTGGAAAAGGCTGCCAAAGAAGGTCGTGGATTCTCACTCTGGAGACATTCAAAACCCATCTGGGCACATTCCAGTGCAAACTGCTCTAGAGATGACCCTGCCTGGACAGGGAGTTTGGACTAGATGAACTCCAGAGGTCCCTCACAACCCTAACAACCCTGTGATTTGTAATTTTATGTAAGCCACTAGAAGGCAACCTAGGCTCAGTCTTCTTTAGAAATGCCAAGTTCAGCCATGCAGATTCCTGGCAGTACAGGAGTATGTACCAGCACTTCTTTGAACCAAAGTTAAAAGATTGTCTCAATTAGAAATAAAATTTCCTTTCTTTTTTACATTATTCTCTATGGTCACAGAACAATACATTCCTCACACACATTTTTATTAAGCTTTTCACATGTAATTAAGCATACATTCTACATCTGACATGCTAGCAAGGTTGTCAGGAGCCAACTTTTTTCCTCCAGACACCTGTGGCAATTGAAGTTTCATGGATTTCACACAAATGTAGCAAAACTTGTTTCCAGTTCTAACCATGTGGCAGAAACACCTGAAACACAAGAAATCTGAGGAGTACAGCAGACAAAACAAGATATAGGAGGACACATCCTTTAGGAGAGCTACGCTGAGCAATGACACTGTGCACCTCTCAAAACAGACTTCTGGGGTCAGGAACAGGGGTGTTGCTTGAGGTACAGGCCTTAAATACATTAAAAAAAAGAGTAAAATGGTGTAGCAGATGTTTTCAGGGTTCAGCCTACAAGGGAAATAACATTAGGATCTAGGAGCAATTCTCGTAATGACTGAAAAAGAACCACCTCTGGAGTCAGGCTTATTCTTCCATTTCATACTCTGTTAGTGTGAATGTGACACCACCACATGTGAATGAAGATGAATCTATTTGTGACTGGTCAAATGTTCAGAAGAGTGTTATCTCACCACAGTGACATCCTGTACAAAAAACAAGACTGAAAATGTTATTTATGGTGACTGAACCAAACCAGCACTATGAGGCATCTTGCTTCCATCTGCTTTGGTCAGAAGTCTCCAAGGTGGACAATGCATGGACAGATGGGTCAGTTTTACACTGCCTATCCACACCTGCTGTAGGAGGAACACGTTCATAACACAGTACATTCCTACTCATGTGTGATCCTGCTATAACTTGTGTAAAGCCTGCTGAAACTGAAGTCCTTCCTTTAGCTGGGAGTGATCCTTCCTCCTTGTCCAGTCTCCTAGTCCAGTGTCCCTTGCAGACAACACTCAACTGAAACAATCACAGGGGAGTGAAGTAAAAAGCTTCAGTTTGGCAGCAGCAGTAGATTCATAAGGATTAAGTTGAGCAATAGTTACAGATTGAAAAGAAATTATGTATCCACAGTATCTGTACAATATAATTAACTTCTCAAAAGAGTTTTTTCATTGCTATATTTTAAAGGTTGTCTTCAAATTACAGGTAAGTCCTTTAAATGCTTGAAAGGCATAGAAATTCCCCTTCCCACACAAAACCCCAAACAATGTATTTTAGTTTCAAAAATATTTTGAACCCACAAACAAGCTTGGTATCAGTTAATCGGGTAAAATAACTACGTGCTAAATAAAAGCACATCTGGTGGAAAGAGCGCAGAGAATGTTACAAGTGTGCTTGGTTTTTCCTTGCAGCATCTGGCAGTGGGTAGCAGGACAGAGGCAGAAATCTCAGTGGGTCTCTTCTTCTGTCTGTTCTGCAATAGTTTCTGTGGCACTGGCATTGGCAGCAGAGTTAAGCACTTCTCCAAAGTCTCCTCCAGTGGGTTTGCTTCCTCCAACTTTAGACTGGAACACAGAGAGAGCCCCAACAAAGTATAGTAGTTACTTGACATGCCAAACATGCTTAGCTCTACAAAACCAGTACATCTGCTTGTGTTTATTAACTCTTCAACAAAGAGCTTTTCCAGGCCTAGGAGACCTCCACAGTGTTCTTAAAACTGATCTGTACATATCTGGCAGGAAACACTCACTAGCAGATTAACACAGCAGTCTCCCCTTGACTCTGAGATACATGAAGCAGCCCTTATTCCAGGGCTGATTCCAGAATCCAAAGGTTGACATACCCTCAGGTACAAATGGATAAAGGTACACAGCCTTCCAAGCCATTATCCTAGGGTGACGTTATGATGTTTGTATCCCCATTTGTGTGTGCTACTTTTGCTGGATATCATGTTCTGTGCCTTTAAGACTGTTTCAGAAGGGTGAATGTTTTGTTTTGGTTTTTTCCTATCAACCTCTCCCCCAAGGTCGGCAGGAGACAGAGACGGGCAATACCTAGTGCTGTTTTGCTTTTTGCTTGCTTTTGCTTTTGCTTTTCGCTCTTGCTCTTGCTTCTGCTTGCTCTGGCTCCTGCTATTTAGCTAGACAGTCCAAATTCTTCCTGGACTGTTTCTCCTTTCCTTTCTGGACCTACTCGAACCTGCTCCGGACTGGGACCTGGGAACATCGGAGGTCTACAGCAGCCGCCCCAGCGCCGGAAGGATTGACAACCGAGTGACCATCCCCGAGAGATTTTGGTTCTGAATTTGTCATCTTTTTCAGAGCACTGAAAGACTGGTACCACCTAGTATTGTTCATTTTGTGTGCTGGGGGGGGGGTGTGCTGTGTCTGTTAAATAAACAGGTTCTTTCCACTACTCTCCGAGTCCTCTCCCCTACTTCCCGGACCGGTGGGGGGGAGGGGCCGTGTGTGGGTTTGTTTTCTGGAGGGGCCCCCTTTGGAGTCTCTCTCCCAAGTTTGCCCTAAACCAGGACAGCCATAAAATCTTTAGATTTAGACTTAAAACTTGCTACTTTATTTCTCAAGAAAGACCTTTGGCCAGTTGTGAGTCACAACAGCAATTCCTGAGATCTTTAGAGGAGCAGAGTAACTATTTTACTTTCTCCAGGTAACATGTTTGCCTTCTCACTTCCCTCTGCAGCATACACTCTGTGGGACTGCAGGGCTGTTAATGCCAATTAGTTGCAAGCGAAGGCCTAGTTCCCCTTGCTATCATTTGCACGCTTCTCATCCAGCCCAGTGTGCTCAGGAGATGTCAAATCTGGTTCCCATTACACTGATTCGTTATTTTGAAAGTGAGTTTTTACCTAGAGAAGTTATTAATGAAGCACTTAAGGCTTTCAGGAGTAAAGTTAAAATTAAGGTGCAAAGGCCTTTTGTCTTTTATGCCAGAAATGAGAGATGTATCCCAAACTATTTTCCCGTGTAGGATACTAGTCCCTAGAGAGTGATGAAATAAAAGCCTAGACAATTCTGGATGCCTAGTATTAGGTATTAATTATTTTGAATACCTAATACAAGTTGTTTGTGCAGGTTAGCTGGCTATTAGTTCTTCTAAAGGCACCCTCCTGTATGAGTTGCAGACAGCCCATTATTTTATTTGCAAATCATTAGGCAGAGAAACCATTTCCACATCACTTAAAAAGATGTACATTAAGCACCTCTTCAACAGTTTACCAGTATCTAAAAAATATGCAGCCTAGAATCCACTTGAGTATTTTCTCCACATCCACAGCTCCACAGTCACCAAGGTGTTTTAGAAATTCTTACCTTGAAGTTCTCAACTTTTTCCTCAAAGGATTTGAAAGTAGGAGAATTTCTATGAAAATAAAAAAAAGGAACCACAGAATTAAAACCACATCTAGTTAACCTATAAACATCATAAAACAAGCAGACAGTTGCTTTTTCCCAACAACAACATGAGATTTATTTGGGGCTCTCTCCCTGTTTTAAAGATAGCCTAAAAATAGTTTACATCTGGATCCCCCCAAGTACTACAAAACTAAAATTTAAATATACTCAAATTGCAGGCTCACTTTCATCTTTGGCAACTAAACATTGCCAGGTCCAGTGATAGGATCCTTCATATCAACATGGGAGAACTAGCAAATATTTTAGGTTTAGCTTATTATTCCCAGTGATTTCAAATACGTTTCTGGCTTAAAGCATTTGTTCAGAAAATCTTAATCATCACTTCTGGTTAGCCTAGTACATTATTACTGAAGAGAGCTCATCAGAGTTTTTCCACTTTTTACAGGAAAACTAGTTCAGTTTACTTTGCTACATGTTCCATAAATAAAACATAGTTTATATAGAGGCATTTTCTGCTAGCATGTTAAATTTAATGAGACTCCTCCTTGCCTTTAAGTGCCAAAGGCAGCTGTAATTACAAATAGTAAGTTCCGCATACAAAAAGCAGGACAGCTTGAGATTCCCAGTGCTGAGGGCTGGTGTATAATTCATTAGGGTCAGAACAGTGGCTTAATGCTCCAAGTAGCTGTCACTGCCACGTGCAAATTTGTGCAACACTTTGTATGCTTTTTCTGCCTTTAGGATGGAAAATGCTTGCCTTCAGTGGACCAGGACTAAGAATTACTCAAAATTGTATTATAGAAATATTGAAGACAAAGGTGTTTTTCAAAAGAAATCTACAGCTTCCCTTCTTCCCTTGCTTGGCATGTGTGTAGGTCACCCCCACTTAGCAGCACTCCTTCTCTTGGGAAAGCACTCAGTGACACACACATCAAACCAGACTCTCAGAAGATGGAGGGGCACAGTGCCAAGCAAGCAGAGAGAAAAGGCAAGCACCCCACATCACCAAGAGACTTTCTGTGAAACCACAGGGGGCTTTTTACTCACTTTCACTTTCAAAACCATATGCCAAGCTACTGCCTTTTAAACTTGGAATCACTTAGTAGCATTACACTCTAACAGTCAAGGAAAAGCTGCTATAGTTTTCCAAACAGTAGAGAAATGTCACTTTCCAAATGTTTAATAACCACCTCAGTTAACCAGAAATAAAACAAATTTTATCCTATATGTTAGTACAGGAAATCCACTACAAAGCTGTGTCGGTTTTTTATAAAATTGTTAGTTGACTTAAGTTCAATCTGACTTGATTCCACACATGAAAAAAAATTAAACCAAACAGCTGGATTATGCATACATTACCTCATAATAGGCATACTAATTGAATGTTGTATGGAGCGTATACTAAGTGCCAGCATTAAGAGAGAAGAAAGCGAAAAGTTAGTTTAAGTAAATGCATTGACAAGAAATTGGCTTAGAGAGCTGACTTCCATAAACTATCTTTGGCAAACAGCCAAATAGTCTTACACAGAAACTGCTTGGGTTTGCTTTCCTAAATTGCTTAGCCATGCACACATACGTACAAGTAGATCAGAGCAAAAGCTGCAGCAACCTCTTTCTCTTTTAGAAAGATTCAAGTGCCATGCTTGTTAATACATTTTCTGCTTAGCTGCAAGAGTGTCAATCTGCTCCTTCAGTTTCTCAAGCAACAGGAGTCATGCTGCATTTACAGTTTTGGTGATAGGAAGTAGCAAACACTTGAGAGTCTTATTAATCAGCTAATCTTCCTACTGAAAGAATTATCTCTACATACAGAAGGCTTCCATTTCAATTCAGTGTAAGTTTTTTTACATTTATTGATACAAATTATCTACTCATCAATATACATTATCCAACAAAAGCAGTCACAACAGTCAGTATTCAAGGTCAGGTTTGTGCTGGGAGAAGGGATAACGTCCTAGTCCTGTGTTCTGAAATTCATGGAGGATTTCTGTAACCTGCCAGTGTTGCTATACAGTCATTGGTTATCTAGCAAGAAAACACATCTACTCCTAGAAGATAACTGGAGATAGATGGAGGAGCTCCCAAAGAGCCTCAGTACCACCTGGCATCTAATTTCATGTCATACAGAAAATCCCTGTTTACTGCAAACACAAACAAGCTTTATACATTAAATATTTCTTACCAAATACCACAGCAGTAACTTAAAAATTATTACAAGTGATGATATCAGTTTTTCATAACTATATAAGGAATGTCAAAATTTGTCTGGGCTTTATAATGTCTTTCAAGAGAATACTTTCCTGGCAGTTGCTGGAAAAGGAATAGAGGGAAGAGAAACTTTCATAAGATGTACCTCAAAATTTTCAATGCAAGATACATTCACAGAAGAAAAAAAGTTCTACGTTTATTGCAGAACAAGTTTTAAGAGATTCTTTATGAGGGCTCATCAGTAAAATACCATGATAGGAAAAAACCCACACACAAAATCCCCTTAAGGTTAGGATCCCTTAAGGCAGATGCACAGCTGTAGGTTGATTTGTAGTTACAGCATACTGGGAATCAGATACACAAGGCCTGATGCTTTCTTGACACATCAGTATTGCACAGCTATGTTTCATCTATTTCCCCAATCCCATTTCTCCTGTGTTTCATTCTTAAGGATGGTCTGGCTTCCACAGGCTTTTCCAGAACACAGAGAAGTTGATTGTCTTCTGGACTGTAATTTATATTCTTCACTGTGATGTGGATTACTACAAGTTCTGTGTTTGCTACATGGCAGGTTTTTATTATACAGCTACACCAACACTAACTCGTTTCAGTCAATGCTCAGCCAATTCCCCTCACACTGCAAGAAGTTTCTCCCTGCAAGAAGTTTAAAGCTAAAAAGGATGCAGCACCTATATTTACAAACTGTAGAACTGCTCACACTGAAAAACAACCTATAGTGTATTGCAGATCTTTTACCAACTGTCTACAAAAATTTAGTTTAATCTCAGACATCATTTAATAGAAGAACTATTCATGTATTCATGAAGAATTTACTTGCTGCTGCACAATACACTTCTGTATACCCTCACTATCCAGTTTGCAAAATGACACCGTAAGATATTATATAGTTTTATCACACAATGATCTGGTTTGCAAGATAACTGAATTAGATAAATGAAGTTGATTTTTTTTAACATAAACAACCTATTCTTCAGGTAATGCAAAGAGACACAATTAAGCCTTGAAAAACTTTATGGAGAAGAGAACTTGTATTTCTTTTCCTAAATGACAGAATGCCACACCAAAGCACTCACTCAACTAGGCCATGAAGTCAGGCAGCTTGAAAGACAAGCCCTCTTTGCAATGCTCAAAAGCAAACCTCTAGCTTAAAAAAGACAATAAATAAAAAAGGCACAGTAAGCTGCTCTCCAATCTTCCATGTAATTTGTACTGCATTAAAGCTTTCTTATCCTCTACAGAATAAATTTTTTTAAGCTACTCCATTGCCTCACATTTTGAAAAGGCATAAAGAGATGTTGTGGCATGTGATATGCCAGAGTCCCCACCTAGAAAACACAGCTTAACATACACAGTAGCTAGTTACTTTAGTAACTGAATTTCATTAGTAAATCTCAAGCTGATATGCTGATAAATTATGGTATTTAGGAATCCATGATCATAGATCAGACTTCTAAAGCAAGTAAAGAAAGTTATTCTGCAATCTCAGGGCAAGGCAAAGATGGACTTTGCTCCATTATATGGATGCAGTGCAAGAACAGGCATGTGCAAAGTCATGACTGCTCAGAAGATACATCTTGGTATTACTATTGAATACTGATGCTGGTTATAGAAGAAAGGTTAGCTCATCAATTCTTATAAAGAGAATAAAGGTATTAAGAGAAACCTAAGAAGGAACAGAGTTCATTTTCATCATAACAAAGAGCAGAGGAAACAAATACGAAAACGAAGCAAAAATACACTGACATTGCACTACCAGTCCTCCCTTCCTCTCCATTTCAGTAGTTTCCAAAACCACAGCTCCAGCAGCTGCCTCAGTTCCTTTTGCAACTCCCTATTAAATCACTTTGCAGTGCCCAAATACAGACCTGTGTGTGATATTTACTGCATGGAATATGTAGGAATAGTCCAACATGGAAGAAATCACAGCACTATAGCTGAGGAGGCCCTCAACCAAAACAATGCAAGGGAAAGTGAAGCTACAATGAAGCCAATATAAGAGTTTAAGAACAAAAATGCACTTGCATATTCAATACTAATTCAAGTAAGTATCAGGTCCAACTCTCACTTTCAGGAAAGAATTTAGGCCTCTAAACCTTTCTGAAGCTCAGACTTGCCCTGGAGTATAACCCTGGGACCTGAATTCACTGGCTGAATTCCAGATGAAGTTGGTTCTCGCGAAAAACAAAAAAACTTAAAGACTTTTAACCTTTTATTTCAAGTGCAACTAAGATCTTCAACAGCACTAATTCTTCACACTTTTGTTTTGTTTTCTAAAAACAGCTACCCCTGAATTTATACAATACCTTGCATTTCCATCACCATGATTGTCCCTGAGAAGCACGCCAACAGTTTGGCCTTCTCTGATACTGTTACATTCCCTCCCAGTGGCCCGGTTTCTGATGAAGAGTACTCAACACCCACAGAGCCACTAATTGGAGTAATTGGGACACTCTTAAGGTATTCCTGAAGTAGAAGACAGCTCTGAGTCTGTGCTTGTCCTTGCCCAGTGCAATAGTCCAGAGCTAACTGGGGAACATCACAGCCTTAAAGTAGAAAAGTGACTCCAGTTAAGTGAGCAGCTGAGCTCTGCATCCTAAAGGAACAGAGAAGTCTTCCTGGTCCCTACTGTCTCACTGATGCTAAATAGGACATTTTTGAGACTGGCTGCTATTCCTATACCTGATCAAACTGAGCTCACTTCAGAGTTCTCACAGCATCCTGTGCCTCTGCCCATCTCCTCCCCTGGTGCAACAGCTTCCAGTTAGTACTCTAGGAGCCAAATCCCAACATCTTTATAGAGATCCTACTGCTGTGTTTAGCTACTTAGTGGGGGGAGTACAGAAAAGATTAAGTCAGACTCAGGTATGCATAGGCAGGCTGAGAGGCAATGGATAGAAATTGTTACACCAGAATTTTAACTACTGAAAACACTGAGTATGTGCTTAGATCAAAGGTAATGTAGATGAAGTAATTAAAATACTGGAGCTGCTAAAGTAACCAACTCCAGGATTGTATCACTGGACAAACTATGAACAAAGAATGTATAAACTATTTTACATTTAGACTCTAGCAATTTAGTTAGAATCACAATGCTAAACAGGCATTGTAATAGACACAAAAAGGGGGAAATCTCTACTCTGCCACGGCACAAACACTGTACAGACAAAGGATGCATGCCATTGACCTCAACACCACATTCTGTCTCTTGATAAAAAATCTTGCAGAATCATTTTAGTGGGTTTCTTTCTAACAAGGAAAAGACACTAATTTATTGTTTTGTATACTCAAGATTACATATTCTGAGATAGTTACCAGGTGAACATGAAGAAACATCTACCCTGACAATAAAACAGCTTGAGTTTTACCCTTACTAACACTGGAGAAAACAAGAAATTACGTTATACAGACAAAACTTTAATCAAAAACTTTAATGGAGACAGTCTGACTACATGCTTAGTTTCAGAAGCAATTCTTGTGCCCACCTTACCTAAAGGAATGTGAAAATGTCTGTAGTCTGCACAATGCCAGAGTAAGCATTAAAGAGAGAAAGGAAGTTCTGATAAATCTAAAGAAAAATATATAACTGTGTAGCTGTACTCAAGAGTGTTTTCTCACTAGACTTCAAAAAGCAAGAGGTTAATGGCAGCGCTTTAAAATGGCTGATTTTATTACACTGCTACCAAAGCAGCAATATTCTGTGAGAATGTGAATTTTTGTTTGCCCAATAATTGAAAAATAAGTTTAAAAACAACAAATTACCTGTGGAGATGAATAATTGTATAGGTTCCAGTAGCAAGAATTATATAATCAAGGAATTGTAAGCTAAGCAATTGACTGTATTGTATCCAGCAGGATTTTCGCAAGCACCTCCAAATAGTTCTAATAAAGACTGGCAGACTTATATAATGTGTGTGAAGGGCTGTGTCACTTGGCACAAAGGCAAAATACATTGCATGCCAACAATAGTTAAGAATTAAAAAGTGCCAATAGTCTCTTAAAAATGTAATAAAATCAGGCCACTTCTATGAGGCAGAACAGCTTAGAAAGAATGAAAACACACCTGGAAGGAATCGACACACAAAACAAAAAACCCAAACAAAAAAACAACAACAACAAAAACAAAAGAGCCAAACAAGAAAACACAAACAGTTAAAGACACTAGTTGTTTAAATATAATATTCCACAAGCCAAGAGAGAGAGCAGAAATGATAGTGCTATGTGTACCCCACAGAGGCAGACTTGAAGTGCCACCTGCAATCACACCAGAAAAGTAAGAGCTGCAGTGGAGGTGGTAGCACACATTGCTTCTCTCACCTACGTAAAATACACACCACAGAACTCCTCAGCAGCAGTGAGGACAGACAAGCAGATTCTGCATCAAGTCTCTTACCTCCCCTAAAACATCTGCTGATGGCCCTTGACAGATTAGCTTTTAGAAGCACTAGGTATGTTAACAGCATAAATTTATTGCAGTGATGACCTGCTTAAATAAAAAATGCAATTACTTGGGAAAAGGTAAAGAAACCTACCTGACATCTTCAAATTTCTTGGTTATGACTGAACCAACAGAAGAAAAAGCAGCAGAAGCCTTCTGACCAGCCTGAGACAGGGTTTCTGATGTTCTCTTATATCTGTGTTCAAAAAAACATTAAGTTTTTAGTTATTTTTATAGATGACATATGGAAACTTTTAGTGTTTGTGTTTTTTGTATCAAATGCAGAGGTATACTTCAGCTTTGGGGTATAATGGAAAACCTACTTAAGACATTATTTTGAGCCTTTGCAGTCCCTTCTAGCTACAGCATCTCTGCCACCTCTGACGAGACCCAGTTCACCAATATGTACCTACTGCCCCACCCCTAGAACAGATGCTATCTGCTATTGTAGAATTTAGTAAAATATAAAATAAACTCACACAGAGAACACCTCAATCAACAAAAAACCCACACAACTCAAAAAAATACAAAAGGAAACAAAACACAAGAAACCAACAACTATGTACATATACTGGGAAAGGTCTATTTTTTGTGCCAAGTGTCTAAATTCTTATACCACACAGTTCTGTCAATACAACTAATTATAAAAAGTTTGAGGTACATCTTGTGGCATTCTGTGGTCATTAACTGCTCTAGACCTTAAGCTAACACTTGTGTTTGGCAAGAACAATAATTGTGACTTCATACTCCTCCTGCATGGACTCAGTTTATAACAATTTTTCAGGGTAAAAAGAAAAGAAGGGTATTCTGTTGGACTTAGGATATCTTGGTATCTCAGATCTATCAGACAAAAAAAAACATGTTAGAATAGCCCATACTTTGGTAAATCATTCTTCTTTCACATGAGATATGGCTTGCAGTGTTCTTTTAGAAAAATCTATGTTGACTCACACAGAGAAGTTTTAATATAACTTAACTTTGTGCTACTTATACTCATTTCACAAGAACAGAGTGTTTAGACACGACACAAGATCTGAACAGTTTTCACTTCAACAGTCTAAACAATCATCATGAGCTGGTACATACGCTGTAGTTGATGTAACATCTTGCCAGCTTTTGGTAATGTTCTGCTTTAGTTCCTGCAGTGAGTTAATTCCCAGCTTTCTCTTGATTTCTGCTAGATGCTTCTCTTTGGCAGCTAGCACTTGTGAGAGTGTCTGGATTTCCTCTTCCACCTGTGGCACAGGAGTTGTTAACAAGTGGTTAACAGTTAACAAGGAATATACCCAACCATTTAACTATGTATTTCTTTAAAGCATCTAGTAGACATCACTAAAGGGAGAGCTAACAGAGGTTTTTAACATTGCCTCACAGTTATTCCTAAATACTGAAAGAGAAATCCAACAGAGACTACAAGAGCTAGTGAGAAAGTAACCTACTGCAGCTAGCTGTTACTGGAGTATGTACAAGAAGTTGGTAACTAAAAGACTGCATGGTTAGAAATTATCACCTGTGATATGCAAAGGTTGAAGATTAGTCAAACCCAGGACAATTGCCAAGCCTGTATTCTACTTCCACGTCAGAAGATACACCAATGTGTGACCAGTATGAGAAAGCTCAGAGCATGTCTGATCCATACACAAATTTTGTCTCCTTCATACAAAAACTTTGTCTCCTTGCTTCAACAGAAGGTCTTTTTGTCTCCTTGCTTCAACAGGAAGGCTTAAGCCAGCACCTGTAGACTGGATCCAGCCATGGGAGTGCCTTCCCCAGAGCAGGTGTGGAAATAGTGGCAGACTGAGCAGTCAAAACCCACACAAACACACAACACACAGCACCTGCTCTGTAACTAGAAAACTGTAGTTTGTATACTTCCTTCTTTACTCAGATGGTCACTTCAGCCTCTCCTGGAAACATGACCAGAGAAGTCAGCACAGTTCTACAATGCTGTTCTGTGAGCTTTATAGAAGTGACAGAGGTACTAAAGCCATATGTACAAAGGCAAGGGCATACCTTCAATCCCACTTCCTCATCCAGGCAAGATCACCCTATTTCAGAGTATGAGGCTGCCCACTCACTTAAGCTCCTTACAGGAGTACAGCTCCTTACTGTACTCCCTACAGTATCTTCAGTGCACCTCTGCTTTGGATATCTGCCCAAAGTCCAGCGTGATGTATCCTAGCAGGACCAGCCTGCCCTCCCTATCTTTGGCATGAAATGATACTCAGGACTGCCAAATACAAGAATGCATTAAATGTGCTTAATTTAAAGCTCACTTTTGTTTGTCAACCTTAGGCTTAAGTTAGTGTTTTTCATAAGGGTTCAAAAGTCCCACAGAGCTACTAAAGAAAAAAAGACTGGCTGCTTAATAAAGCTTGACTTTGGCATGTATCAGGCTTGAATATTTGCCTGTCTGTCCTTCAAAGAATGCCACTTTTTCTCACTCTTAAAAATATTCTGTTATGGACAAAACCAGTAACAAGGTAAGACATTAGCAATACAGTTCCTACACAGATACTACTACAAAATATTCTTCAGGAAAGAAACAGCTTTAGCTACTCCACACCAGTTGAGACAATACTTGGGTTTTGGCTTCCAACCATGTTCTCTTGGCTGATTTACCCCTTTCTCACTTGAGGGGAAAAAAAAAAAGGTTACGTATTTATGTATCTTAGTTTAAAATCTGTACATTTAGCACTTCCAGCTTAATTGCCCATCAGTAGAACTGGCTGTTCTTTTCTCCTTGACACCCTTCCTTCCTATCTGTGCAATACACAGGAGTGCCAGCTTAAGACACTCACAGAATAACTATGCAAAGCATTAACTGTATGTTCAAAGATAACATTATCCCAGATATTCATTAGCAAAACAAGTTTAAGAGCTATTTGCAAAAGTAAAATTACCTTGGCAAGTTCTTTTCTTAGCTCATCCCGTTCTTCTTCTGAGAGTGTTTCTGCCATACTGACTGTAGCAGCAGCATCCTCTCCAACCTCAGGTATAGAGTCACTCCTCAGCAGCCCTTGAGATGAATAAAGCATTAAAAGTCAGATTATCACAAGTCTGCCAAACAACAGCTAACATTGGCACACAGCTCTTTTGTGCCAGTGCACAAAGAAAACTGATGACAGGACACCAAAGTCATGCTCCTCAACTACAGGAAGGAAACCAAAGGCATTTTATAGTTCACTCTATCAAGCTGTATTAAAGCTCAACATAATGGCAACTGCTGCTATAATAGGACACTGGAAACCTGTTGAGAACAACACATCCCACTACTCTGTGAGAGAAACCAAGGTGCAGAATGCTGCATCCTGACCAGTGTTTCCCACACAACCCTGCCCTGGAGTCTGTGTGCACTCTGCTGTCTCATTCATCTGGCTCAGAAACGCTGGAGGTGCTGGAGCTGCTCAAGGCCAATGCAGAGGCTCCCTCCCTTTCTACTCTCTGGATCAGATTTAAAGGTGTCCATTCTGAGCACACTGGGTGCAGCCACAAGCAAGGTTAAAAACAGAGAGAAAACCACGGCACTGCAAGTGTGAACTCTTCCTCCATACCCTGTGCTTGATCTCTCTTCCCCAATAACTGGGACCACTGTGAAGGTTGCAGATACCATGGAACTAGAAGTAAGCTGCTGGTTTGCACCTGGACCTTAAGACAGATGGGATGCCCAGAGACAGAACTCAGGAACAAAAGGCTGTTTTATCAAAGCAGGGGAGTACTGAGAAGGGACTGATAAGGTTGTGCATCCACTCAAACTGCTGCCTCTTCCCTTTCCAAATCCAGAAGTCAAAACTCTGCCAAATTCCTATATAAACCACAAACATCCCTATGGTCTTCCTCAACTTTTGCTTTCACAGCTTTAGGGAAAGGAAGGAGGTTATTATTTGTATTACCGTGATGCAATAATTTTAATTCATTTTTTCTTCATCCTTGGTGCTTGCAGTAAGACCATTTTAAACACCTTTTAGTCAACAAAATTTCCACCAAAAGATTTCCCATTTTGAGTCTTTGTAGCTGACATTTAAACATAAAAGTTTGCCAAAATCAAGGAATTCTGTTCTAATTGCAGAGAAACTAGTTTGCAGGGAAACTGCATGCTGGAATGGTTGTGGATTCCCAGAACTAATTGTCTATTCAAGAGGTAAAACAGCCTTACAGATAAAAAAAGGAAGCTAAATAAGTATCTTAAAACACAAGAGGAAAGAAATAAGGATTGTTTGTTAATAAGGAGCAAGGATATATGCATGTATGTGTGCATATACGTACATAAATAATGAAGATGCATTAAGTAATATTTCCTATTAATCACTATAGAAATTTACCATCTAACCAATAAAATTCCAGTCTCATTTCAGCATCATTTCTGATGGCACTTCATACTATCCTTTGGTCTGGGAATCAAAAACTCATTAATCACCACTATGATTTTGCTGTGAGGTTACATATCAAACAGCTACATCACAATCAACTGAAGAATCAGGGGAAAAAAGATTCTGTGAGTCTATAATTAGTTGTAGGCATTCTATGAAATGTGCTCCCAGCAGCTGTGAAGCCGATAAAAAGAAGAAACTTTGTTCTTGATCAAATTACTGAACTCAGGTAAAAATCAATTCCACAAATTCTTTCCAAATCAGTTTGTTGTCTGCCTGTATTTGTGTCCAGAACTTGCCCTCTAGAAGCACACTGCTACATGGACAGAACTTTTGTGAATGCTTTTACCACAGAATGCACTGAGCAGGAAGCCTACAGGAAGCCTAATTCTGCATTTATTCATGAGATCTGTGCCACATTTTCCCAGAGATTTACATGTGTCTTCTACACAAATATAATGTACATCCTGTGGGTTTCATAATACACTATTTTCTGTCAGCAATCTAGGGGTTTAAGAAGTTCAAAATCAAATGCTCAAACCAAAGCATAGCACTACAGCACTGAAAACAAAGGATTATGTCTCATAATCAGATAACTTTTGTTTTATACACCAACATATTTCCTGAACAGTTAGGAATGCCACACCTTTTTTGTGAAATAGCTATTTAACTTATTAATTACATAAACCTACCCTGAAGGAAAACAATGTGAACTGCTTTTCCTTTACACCCTACACCCCCTCAGTATGTTTTGCTGTGACTCCTGACCTTGCTCTCATCTGCAGCCCTTCAAGGACCACTTGCTTGCCATCACAAAGCCATTTCAGGAAGTTTGCAAGTACCCAAACCACAATGACCAAGAGCATTAGCACAAGCAGCTGAAAGTCTGTTCAATCTGATTATGAGGAGTCATCTGGATTAAATCACCAAAAATAGATCAAGTGAATCCCCCAGTAAGAAAATATACTGGATTGCCCACTGCAGCAACATCTTCTGTTTGGGGAATGTAGCTTCTCTTTGGAAAGCTCATATTTTAAGTCTGCTTCTTGCCTACCAAATGGAATTTAAGGCACAACACTAAGAAACAAGAGAATTACCTTTCTTCCCCTTCACATTCCTTGAGTTTTTAGGCAAACAGAAAATTACTGCTACTCAAGAGTCCTCCATACCTCACCCTGCATATCTGACCATGCCTTCCTCTTATTGCCTTCTGAGCACCTCCCATTTATTACTTTTTTCAGCTCCACATGAAGTATGCTGATACCTTCCCATCAGTCTTCTTCCTGGCACCTCTGCCCTCTCTCCTGTCACTGTTCACCTCTCTGTTCCCTTTGCTCCCACTCCTCAGTTCACAGGGTCCATCCACGCTATGGGCAAGGCTGTGCTGGGCCATCTGACCAAGGAGCAGCTGTCCACACAACAAACAACCCACAGGCCTCCACAATGGTGTGGCTACAACCCAAATGTATCCCATAAACTAGGGCTGACAACCAGTAAGGGCGTGGCTTTGAAAAAACTTCATAAGGAAACGTGCACAGCCCATCTTAGATCTTTCTATAGGGCGTTGGACAAAAAACCAGGAAATCAGCAGTCAGCCAACAGGCAGAAATGCTTTGGTCCAAACTACTACTAAGAAAGCATTTCTCACTTGTGCTCTTTTTTTGCCAACAGAACCGTTGCTGTTATTATTTTATATTGTTATGTAAAACTATTATTACAGCTTTCAACTTGTTATCTTTCATTGTATTCTCTTGCATTATTAGAGTTGTGAAGGACTTAAAATTCAGTCATTCGTTACTCTGTTATAACCAAGTTTAGCTGAACTAAATGAATTTGAATTTCATGTCTCAAAAACATAAGTCAGTGTGTTTGGAGGAAAAAATCATGAAGACTCAGATAGTATTAAGAAAACTTACCTAGTTTTAAGGTCAGTTTTTAGGTCTGTATTTCTGAGATTAATATATTTTCCTAGCAGTTTATTAGATCTACTTAAATTAACCAAATAAAAACATAAGTCAGTTGATTAGGACTCCGTGGATCACATTCAGGGAAATGGCATTTAAGTCCCTATTATTCTGCCAGGGTAGGCAAAGCATTAGAGTAATTCAATTAACACTCAATTTTTCTGATTTGGGGTTTGCTTTGGCCAGTTTCATGTTCTATTTTAGCCAAATTCCTGTTCTATTTTGACCAGAGATTCATTCCTACCTCCCTGGCCTGAATTCAGAGATCAGCAGCAAACAGGAGCAGTTTTAAGAAATACTTTTCATTTTGGATGAGCAGACTTGGGGTGGGTTAGCCTCCACAAAGCTTTCTTTTACACCGACAAGTTCTGCATGCGACACTCAGAACAAGCATTGTGCTTATCACTATTACAGCGGGCAAACCTAAAGAGGAAAGGTGCTTGTTATAATTCAAGAACAAGTTGTTGCAAGGTTATAAGACTACTCTAACATTTGAGTAACATGCAGTACTACAGAGCACATTTATTCTGCAGTGTATAAGAAAGATCAGATTTAAGTGCTTCTCATTTATCTCAGTGAAGAAATCAATGTGAGACATATTTCTTCAGCCTGGGGGAGAAAATTCTTGGGCTTCTCTCAAACACTAATTAGATATTCATTCAAAGTGAATGAAAAAGAAAATAAAGCCCAAAAAAGGCTGGTGGTTATGGTGATGCATCAACATCTGACACAGAGAGCAGCTTCCTCTCTCCTTTCGAAGAGCTGGGAGATGCAGTAATTGCAGAAGTGAATGCTGACCACCATTTCCCATAGCCCCTGGACCATCAAGTTCACAGAGAGGGTTGCTATAGTTCACAATGAGGTTCCCCAAGGGATGCATGTTTATTTAAAATTTTAAGTAACAAGCCCATTAAAAAAAAAGTTAACGCCTGTGTAACTTTGCTTTGCCACACCTGAAGTAGGTCTAAGCTTTCTATATTTACTAATATTACAAAATTACTTTGGAAGATTACATCTGGCAGCAAGGAATGGAAAGGAATGACAACAGTAAAACCAGCCTAGGATGTGTTGGGAGGCACAGCTATAGGGCTCTGTACAACAGGTTTAACAGAAAGAAACTCATAGGGTTAAGCACTAAATGGATGCCACTGCAGCAGAGTACAGGGCAGCCCCAGCAGTTCATATCTGCAGGTGGAAGTTTTGCAACATTTTAAATGCCAGGTGGAAAGGAGCAAAGGTTTTAGAGGGCATTTTCATTAATCAGTGAGATTTTCAGTATTGAGGCAAAAGCAGATTTTAGACTATCCAGAGCTCTGACGTCCTACTAAAAACGCAATTTCTACCTCCTCGCCGCAAAAAATCTAATAGTCAAACACAAATTATTCCAATCTTGCAGAAGTTTTGTTCCTAATTGGTTTTGCCACTTCATTTTCCCTCAAATTGCCTTTCTACTTAATAAATAACAAATAATGTAAAGCTGGTAAATTAATAACACATGAGATATTACCTACATGACAGACTGAAACCAATACACTACCAGAATTAACAGCAGGCCAACTTTTATAGGTTTTTAATTTGAGAAGTTTTACAGATATTAATTGCTAAGCATTTAATGTAGATATTTTAAGGAAGGAAGAGAAGGAAGTTACCAGACTTTGCCAGTGTAGGTGATCCAGGTGGAGAAAGGTTTATGCCAGGTGACAAGTAAAGATAATTTCTGTTCACTCCAGCATTGAAATCGAAGGGAGATTTGTAATCCTCATACAGATCCATGCCAGACAGTTCAGAGAGTGCAGCCATCCTCTTCTTCCACCGAAGCATTCATCTTCGCTCTCTGGGGTGACCCAGACAGCAGCATTCAGAAAGCCTCCATTTCTCCACATGACACTCACTGTGCCTCCTCAGAGAATTCAGCTCCGCTCCATACAATAGAGCTGTCTAGCAAGTGATTTCTTAGCCATCCTCTAGCTGCTGCTGTTTACATGGCACAAAGTTAAGTTCCTGTAAATTTATAACTGAGGCTGGACTTAAACAGACCGTTCCTTTAACAAACATTCACAGTGCATGGCTTCTGGAAAAGCCTTGGTCCTCTGCAGAACTGCATCAACTATGTTCAATCGTTTAAATAAAAAAAGGTCAGCTGACTGCAGCTACACCAGGATATCCTTAATCTTCTAGGACACAAAAGGATTACCAGCCGTAGTCTATCCTATACACCATCTGTGTTGGACTTTTTCCTCTGATTAATGGAAAATTCTGTGTGCATAGCTATTTCTCCAGCTGCTTCCATCAGTGTAATAAGCACCAGTGAGAACCCAGTGCCTGCTGCCCAGGTATCACACCCACAGTGCAATTTCAGAATAGGAGAGAGCAGCATGCCTCTCTGGAGGCTGGGCTATAAACACCACCAGGTTTATTGATGAATGTTCTAATGTGCATTATGATTTTTGCTCATGAGGTTAAACATATCTGAGTCTGAGGGAGTTTGTTTGGGGGAGGGGTTTATTAAATATTTACAAAGTACACTGTCCTATGTCCTTGGTGCTTCAACCAGCATTGTTTAGAGCAGCCAGTAACAGCAATAAAGCATCGCCTGAAATGTATTTATGTTTTGATACATACACCATAAAGAAAGTTCAACTTACATAAGCTATCTGACTTCATGCCAGGCCTTTAAGATTCAACTCTGGGGAGCAGAAATGCTCCTTACCTAAAAGAGGCACTCAGCACAGTTTTGCAGCACTTCACTACGTTTTTTAAATTTTTATTTCAAGGTCAGCTTCTTTCACTGAAAACACAACCTAGCTAGCAGTGTAGATCACCTTTACAGCTGAGCAACAATTTCCTCCCAAACTCCACACCTTCACCCAGGATCCTCACTGCAGCCTGCACACAGAGGAGCATAATCAAATGGAAGTTAATCTTTTCCTGCACAGAAAGGACAGAGCTGATCAGGCATTATTTCAGAGAACTGAAGGAGCATACTGAAGTCAAGTCCAACAAAGCAATCCCCAGGCATATGAGAATAAAGCACACCCCTTCTGGAATTTTGACTTTCCATTTCCACTGCAGTCAGTCACTTGGCACAGGAACAGACTGTCCAGCTAATTAAAAAGCAGTTCCTTTAGGCTAAAGACCTACATTTGCTTCTGGTGCAGAGGACCTGCAGGCTCATAACAATGAGAGTGCTGGAGCCTGAAACACAAGTCTCTGCTATTTTCCAAACCCACTGAAAAGAAGAAAAAAAGAACACCCGTCTACATTTCTGACATGTGGCTGTGACATCTGCCAGAAATACTGCAGAGTTCACCTGGCAAAGGTCAAAGCTTTGGTCATAGACTGTAGTTAATGCATCAGAGGCAGCAGAGAACTGTAACACAGATACAGCAATAATATACTCTATTAACCAAGTTTGTTAATATGAACAGCTACAGATTGTGCTTCACAGCTTTCCCTTGTATAACTCGGCAGACAGGAGCTGCCTTCTGTGCAAAAGGCTCAGGCAGTAGTTGTGCTAACTAGGTTAGGCAAAATGACAAGTTATCAGATGTGGCACACAAAGACCTAGATGTTTTCTACCATCACTCTCCCAACACAGAAAGAGAGAGAGAAGGGGAGGCTACATCCTAGGACTTTTTCCCAACCTTAGATAATCCTACAGTTTAACACTGGTCAGTGCCAGCTGGTGACAGTTGCAAGTAGCTATTATAGGAAAAAGAACCCCTTATGAAAATCTGTTGATCCTTGCTAACAATCAAGAATACCACTTCCTAGGCATTTCCTGGAGCAAATACTACATTCTTGACTTTTACAGGAAATTCCCTACATTCAGATTTACCCATTCAAAAAAAAAAAAAATCTGGTATGCATCCTATATCTTTATAGTGCAAAAGTTGGTTTCATGTCTCTAGAGACATCTAGACTGGATTACCAGTCTCAAACAGGGAATTGGCCTGCCACCCCTACTGACAGAAATCTGTATGGGCCAAACCCTTCAACACCTCTTCAGTGTATTCAGAGACACATACAGGACATGGCACATTGCTGGAACATACCTTTGGCTTACAGGGAAGACTTGCTGAATTGAAAATCTGAGCTCCCACCTGAGAGGCTGAATTCTGCTTTTGTTCTTCCTTATGCATAGCCAGAGCACAAGCACAGAAGTCACCAAAAACAATCTCTAGTTTTTAAAAATATTACAGAAATATTACTGTTCTAAGGTCATTGCCTTAGACAAGGACACCATGCAAGTGCTCCTTACTTTGAGCCCCTCTCTTTGCTCAGATTAATCTCAATTATAGTGGCCATACAGATGGGTTGGTGCAGCACCTCCCAAACACTTCACCTAAACACATCAGCCTCCTGCTCTCTTACCTGCTGGAGTTTACAGGAGTGTTGCTCCTCACTCGTTCTTGTTATGAATGAATCTGCAAAGTTACTTAAGTTCTTGTTGTAAGAGTTATAAGTTATTACAGTTTATAAAGTTTGTAAAGAAAAGCTTTTATGTTTTGTATTATACATTGTAAATTACCTGAATTCCCTGTTGTATCTCCCCCCCCCCTATTCCACCGGGAGTGCCACCACTACTTCCTGGAATGCCTGCCGCCCGTGGAGGAGAAGCCAGCATGCCTTGCGGGTATGCAAATTAAAAGACGAGGTGCTAACACACGAAGAAACACCCTAGAAACAACGAATTAACTTGAAATAAAGCGAAACAAACTGCTCCTAGCACCGAGGAAACTAGCCAGCAACCCTCCCAGGACATTTTTCACCTAAGGTCCCTCGCCGTGACCTGACTGGGAGTAGAAGCAGAAGACCCCCTGAGACCGCGAGCCGTAAAATGGACTTCCTGGGGACCCACGTGAGGACGGAAGCCCCAGCTCTGCCTCAGGACAAAGCTGCCTGCACTCCTCCTCCTCTGCGTCGTCCAGAGAGCGGTGGCACCGGCACCCCCCTTCCCGAGCTGAAATCACTTTAATAAAGGCCATTTCAAAGGAGCTGGTCTCCTGGCCCTCTTTTCATTCCCATCAGTTCTCAGGTACAAATCCTACCTGGTGATGAAGGAAGCTGAACAAGCTTCTTCCTCATCACTTAGGGAAATTTGATGGTCTTCAAACTGCAGTACAAGTCAGCCTCTCTGTACAGAGAAAGGACTGCAGTCGACCCTTCCAAATCTGCCATAGGACAACAACTAGGCTGTCATCCCTAACTCATCCACTTCAGGGAAGACATTCTTTAGTTTTGAGAGATACCCTGCCAGCCATAGCAACCATTTTATCTGCTTCTTCCCCAGTAGTTTCTTAGGACATCCAGGGATTCAGGGCAGAGCAAGGCAGCACTCCCCCATACTGCCTAAAGCCAGTCTGAAGAAGATATGTTCTGCATTTGGAGGAGGAATTAATCTCTCTCCAAGGGATTTTACAAACTCAAATGATGGCCCAAGGAAACAAAGCAGGATGGCGATGACTAACAGCAGCTGCACAGAACCAAAAAGCAAGGTTTTTTTTCTCTGCAGTGTGAAGCTTTCTGACCACTTTAGCAGCTCTTGACAGTCACAGCAATCAAGATTTCCGTCCACTATGAAAACAGGCTCATTATGAGGCCTTTCTAAAGGGCCCTCCCATGACCAAAATATCAAGCTGGACAAGCTTCCTCTCCTTCACAATAATTCAGAGCACATGCAGCTGGCTGGAGGTGGAACTGAAGCTGTAGAGCCATACCCTAATAGATGGATGCTGCATCCCAGGGCAAGATGCACATTTCAAAAGTGAAGCTTAAATTTAGTTTCTGTTACATGGCTTAGAGTAATTAACCATGCATCCTCAAGTATCTCTGTTCTTTGCCCTGCATTGCAAATTCAGTTTTACTGTGCACCATGGCTGTCACTGCAGACAGCAGCTGCAAAGCAGTACCTGCAAAGATCTTGAAGCCTAAGGAAGGAGCTGTTCGAGAGCCAAGCAACAGTGGGGTTTTGCTTACTATGCAAGAGATTAAAATTGAAGATTTTGCCGTTCCAGAACAAGCACTCATTTGCCCTTAATACCTCAGGATAACTAAGAGGTTAGTACTCAAGTCATCTATGCCATTTTAGAAGCTGGTGGCTGAGAGATTGGCACAAGGGTAGATACCTTCTGTCAAGGATGCTTGAACCAATTATTAACAAGTTCAACTGAATGTCACAAAGTGACTCAGGAAGGCTCGGAGAGCCCCAGCAAAGCATTACCATCACAATTCCTACCATTAACCACGTTGTAATCTCCTGTTAAGGTAACAGAGTTTACTGAAGCTTTCCCAGGTAACTATTGAGCATTAACGGTCAGTTCACATTGTGCACCTCATGAATCATAAGGGAGGGAACTCCTTCCACAGCTAGAAAAGCTGTTAAGTTTGAGCAAACACTTTTCACCAGATATTTGCCTGCTTAGTCTCAGGGTGGTTCTTTCTCCAGCTAGCACCTCCTACCCAGATCAGCAGCTCCCACCTTAACCCAAGGTTCTAACAACAATTCAAGCAATGCAATACAGTACTAAAGCACTTCCACCTTGATAGAAACCAAACCCCGATGAAGTATGAATGAGCACCACCTCCAGGCTTTGAAGAAATTGAGCTACATAGTCAGTAGTGTTTAATACAAACAGTTGAACTCGGGAAAGGCTACCACCCATGCCTCAGGATTGGAGGAATGCTACCCTAAGACATGATCTAAATAATATTTTGGACAAAGCTATCCAAATAACCAATCCGTAAGATCTACTCTGAGTTCTGCTGTTACAGAGGCATCTTCACCACACTGAATATTCTGTGCTTTTGTCCTGATTATATCCAGAGCTGCCAAACTTGTGCATCACAGCTCATACTTTCAGCAAGGCTATCAGGACTCCAGCACATACGCAAGCAAAAGAAAATGGGAGAAAATGACAGGAAGACTTTGTTGACAAAGAGAGGGAAGAGGTGCAAGAAGAACTTTCTCTTTGGGGTCATAGCAAAAAGATTCAGCCTCTTATTTCAAGGTTAAGATTCAGTTGCCTCCTCAGCCGATGCTTGGTTTGAATTTCAGCTTCTGCAGTCTGCTAAGAAGCAAGATCCATTAGAAGCCTTCCAGTAAGTGTGTCTGGGGCAAAGACTTCCATCCAGGTGGTCTCCCACCACCCCCATCTTTTCCAGGTAGATCCCAATCAGGCAGCAACAGTCAGGCTCCTCTCCTCACTCCAACAGAGTTTTATATGAAATAAGCCATTTTAAGAGCCATAAAGCTACTTAAGCATCTTAAGCCAATCTAGATGCTGTAGCATCAATTTGATCTTCAAAGTCTTACCAGTTTACAGACAAGTAAAGCCTTTCAGCACCTGATCCGAGGCCTTAAAACTGCATTAAGAGAAAAAGATGCTGTGAAGCAAGAGGAGAGAAGCCCAAAGATTAAGCAAGCCTGTAATTTGTACATTAGTGCTCCTATTTCCACACTGTGATCTCTCCCCTTCCTTTAACAGCAGACACTTCTTTCAGCCCCCTAAGATTCCTGCATGACATGAATGGAGCTGCACAGCTTCAGCAATTCCTGAACAGTACAAGCACAGGCTTCTACAGCCCTGTTACTAATGACCAGCAGAATGTGGCTTAAGGGGTTAAGTATGTGCTGTCTTCTAGCAGGGTACAACTCAACACCATTATATTAATCTCAGTACTTCAACCTCCCCCACACGCTTTCTCTGGAAAAACTCTGCCTGATACAACTACATCATTCAGTACGGTTCTTTGTACAGAAATATCTTCTCCAGCATTTTCTTTAGCCTAAGTACTGCCTTCACTCACTCCTATTAAAACAAACAAAAAAAAAAAACCCAAAGGAAAAACCACCACCACCTCTTGGAAGAGGAAGTAGCACAAACACTTCCAAATGTTACAGGTAGGGATCATGAGGTTGCCAGTGCTGCTCATCTCTTAAACCAAAGTCTCAGCCCACAGTATTTCAGACAGCTGACGCATGTCTTGGCAAAGATAGCCGTTCTTGTCTCTCCTCTCAATCCAATTATAAACTCAGACTAATTTCCTGAGCTCTTGTGAGGAAGTAGATCCACACTTCAGCATATTCTGTGACTAGACAAGCTGATACTACAGTAAAATACTTAACCCATTCATGTCAGCCAAAATTCTCTATAATTGCACACATTCTCTACTGCCTTGTAAGCATTTCAGCATTTAGAATGCTATGCAGAAATACCTGATTTATGACAAGTTGTGTGTCTCAAATAGTGCTCAAAGCAGTCCCATTTGTCAGCTCCAGCAGTAACAGGTGAAGAGCTTTCCAATCTGTGGAAAAAGTCTGGGCCAAAGGACGGAGTAGCACTCCAGGACCAGTGAACAGAGTTTGCAGTGACTTTGGAAAAGTCAGATCAAACCCTGCAAACATAGAGGAACACTTCCAAGTGAGATTAACAGAGTCAAAACACTGTTAGGTAGATTTTAGAGGAATGTGTTTAGTTATTTCACTTCAGCTGCTTATCCCAGTGATGCTGCCATTTGCTATAGACTCCAACCTCTCAGGCAAGAGACTGACCCTGTCAAAAATGTGAAGAAACAGCGCTGGGCTGCAGCTAGATTCGGTGTAGCACAGAAATTCCATCATTTACTATCAAGAGCAGAAGTACAGAAGCAACCAAGCAGCACACATTTTGATGCAAGCAACAAGGGTTTAGGGGAAGTGCTTCTCAAAATCTATTCTTGAAGATATTCAAAAGCCATCTGGACGTGGTGATCACCATGGACATGGATATCAAGGACCTTTTAATATTTTCATTGATGACACAAATAGTGGTATCAACTGCACGTTCAGCAAGTTTGTAGATGACACAAAGCTGAGCTGTGTAGGTGACACAATGGAAGGACAAGATGCCATCCAGAAGGATCTGGAGAAACTCAAGAAGTGGGCCCACGAGAACGTCGTCAAGTTTAACAGGTTCAAGTGCAAGGTTCTGCACCTGATAGAGCAATCCCAGATATGAGAACAGGCTGGGAGAAGCCCTTGAGAGCAGCCCTGCAGAGGAGGACTTGGGTGAATAAAAAGCTGGACATGAGCCACCAGTGTACACTTACAACCCAGACAGCCAAACACATCCTGGGCTGCATCGAAAGCAGAGTGACCAGCAGGTGAAAGGAGGTGATTCTCCACCTCTACATTGCCCTTGTGAGACACCACCTAAAGCACCACATACAGCTCTGAAATTCTCAGCAAAGAAGGGCATTGACCTGCTAGAGCTGATCCAGAAAAGGGTCATAAAGATGATCTCTCCATGAAAGATCAGGCTGAGAAAGTTGGGGTTGTTCAGCCTGAAAAGGACTCCAGGGAGGCCTCATTGCAGCCTTCCAGTACCTAAAGGGGATTTGTAAAAGAGGAAGAACAACTTCTTACACAGGTAGATTGTGACAGGACATAGGAGAAACAGTTTCAACCTAAAAGAGGAGAAATTTACATTAGACATTAGTATGAAATTCTTTTCTCAGAGGGTGGGGAGGCACTGGAACAGGCTGCCCAGAAGTGGCAGATGTCCCATCCCTGGAATTGTTCAAGGCCAGGCTGGATGGGCCCAGAGAAACCTGATCCAGTTAGTGAGTGGCATCCCTGCCCATGCCTGGGCGTTGAACTGATGAGCTCTAAGGTCCCTTCCAACTCAAACCGTTCTGTGATATGGTCCTGGGCAACCAGCTCCAGGTGGCCCTGCCCCAACAGAGGGGTTGAACCTCCAGAGTCCTTCCCACCTCAACCATCCTGTGTAACACAATGGCTGCCATAAGTCACAGGCTGCTCCTCTAGATTCTCCAAGGATCCTCCGGGGACCTGGCTTCTTCAGGAAAACAAGGGGTCCTGGCACCCTACCTTAGGGGAGGCCTGTGGCCCACCCTTCATCTTGTGAAGTAGATTTACAAACCTGCTGACAGAATAAAGTTCTGGTTTCTGTCACAAGGCTGCAGGAAAAAGTCTCCTGTACTTTAATAGAAGGGACAGTCTTGCACTTTGCTCGCTAAATGAATGAGCAAGCAAATTTTGGGCCTGACATGTGACTCCAGACATAGCAGCAGCTCTTAGCAAGTACAAAAGCTATCTACTTCCCCCTGACATCCTTCTCCAGGAGGGAAGTGAATGTATGCCTCTGAAGCAGGAAGAGTTCACTCTTGTACAGAAAGAAAAAGTTGCAGCAGACAAACTACCAGTGTCACTGAGCTAAAGCTTCCTGTCAGCAGGAGCCTCTCTTCCTTTTAACTTTTATCAATTGCACAGAGCCCAAGGAGACCAGGCTCAAGGTAAGTCTTTGAATTCCCTTCTCAGACTCCTCAATTTACTTTTCATTCACTCCAGTGCAGTTTCCTTTACTCCTTCAGTAACTCTGTCTAGTGCATGCTTACAGGTTCCCCTAGCAAAGTTCCTCAATCCTGAAAAAAGCTGACACAAAAGCTTCCAAACACATGTCACTTCATCTAGAAATGTCAGCTTGCCCTTCAGAAGCACTGGGAGAGTCATTTCTGCACTCAGGACACAGTAATTTTTAGCACAACCACACAAATCTCCCCAAAATAGTCAGAGAACAGTAATCTCCATGTGGGCTTCCACAAAGGATGCACACATAACACCAAAAGGAGTGACATTTTCTGGAAGCATTGCTAATTTTACCACACACAAGTTACTGGCTGCATGATCAAGGTGCATTCCTGCTGTAGCCTGGCACTTTATTTGGCTATCCACGATAAAGATCAGCTTTTTGCTTAGCAATAATGGCAAACCACCGGGTTTTTTCCCTTCTTAGAACTTGACTAAATTTAAGATTTTGACTTGTGCTGTCAAACAAGTGTAATTACATAAAACTTAAAAGTACAATTTCTCAAAGACAAGGAACTGCAAGTAGCAAGCTGTATAGAAATCCTATTAACATTTTTTGCTCTTGGCTTATCTGAGTGCATAGTGTGAAATATCTGCGAAACTGTAAAACTCTGCCTAGTCAGCAGCAAAGTACAATAGATTCACAGACACTGGTGCGATAAATTCACAAGCCCCAGAAATGTCTCAGGTCATAAGAACCTGCTCACGATCCCCCTTCTTCAACCAGTCAATTCTCACGGTTAGACCAGTAACGGGTTTTGCTACAAACCCTTCAGAGAACCAGGCTGACCAAGAGGTACCCAAAAGCTGACAGCTGACACTGAGCCAGTTACAGCTTTTTCAAGCACGTAAGCCCATAATGAAGAAAAGCCTTTATTATTCATCTAAATTTCTCACACTGCAGAGTTTCAGTGCACCCTCTTAAACTCAAGAAAGCAAGACCTAACAAAGCAGTGCTAATGGCACACCACCAGGTATAAAGTACTTGTGAAGCAGCTCACTGTTACTGGGAATCTGCCACTTGAAAACCCAGAACGAGCTGTATTGTTTTCCCTGCAGCATCGAACAAGACACACTACCTATTCCTTTATAGTCCAGCACTTTACCAGTCACCCATTCAACTGTGTAGTGCTTGAAGTGTCCTGTTTCACACGGAGTGTGGCTGCTGCTTGCCCATACTGTGAAATTCCTCATCCAGCTGGGCAGCACCAACTCCTACAGCACTTCCAAACTGATTTGGGGCAATAGCTATCACTACTTAAAGGACCTGGACACACCCTGCCAGGGCTGCAAATTGGACAAACTCAGGACATGGGCTTGAATACTTCTGCACTGCTCTTAATCTCATTTAAGAGATAAGAGAGAGAATCCTGCAACTGTGCATGCAGCAACAGCAGCAATTCACTAACAAACCAACTGCACTGATGAGCTTTGTTTTCCTAATATAATGCAGATAATGCATCTACCTTAGAGTATTATAACACTACTGAAGTTGCCATTATATTAATAAGTACTCAGAGATTTTATCTGATTGATATGTCCTTGACTGACTTTTAATGCTGCTTGAACTGAGTAAATCCTGTTAAGAGACATTTGCCCCTAGTCCAAGTCACACTAGGACAGTAAATTAAATGAAACTGTTAACCTAGAGAGATACTGCTGTCACATAAACCAACAGTCATAAAACACTTATTACTCCAAAAGCGGAATGTGGCAAAGAAAAGGGTGAAGCAAGTTTGTCCAGTGATGATTCCACAAAAAGATATAAAGCTTTAAAGGACTTCCAGATCCTAGATGACTTGAGCATACCTGCTTCCATCAGATCACACTTTGCACATGAGATGCTACTTTTTGCTGCTGGGTGACATTACAGGCAATCTTTATTTCCTTTTTTAACAACCTACACAAGTTCAGATCAGGAAAGTACTAATCTCTCAAGATCTCCATACAATATTAATATATTTATGCACCATCTACTTGTGTTACAGTCCATTTCACACAAAGGGAAGTTTTCCTAAATATCAGCATGCTTAGATAAGCATCCAGGTTCCTCTGGACAGTAATATTTCACTGTAAAGTAGGTAGAATGAGCTTAATCATTCATTTTACTGAAATATATGATAGTGGGACAAAACTTGTAAGACCTATCTAACGAACACAAAGTCAGGCAGGCATTTTTCCTGATTCTGCTGCAATGATGTGATGGAAACTACAGGTGGAGGAAAGAAGTGCAAGTTTAAAGGACCAAAGTTTGAAGGATATTGAGCTTCATCTCTAAAAGTAGACAGGAAATGAAAGAAAGGAAGGGGAGGGAGTGACTGGGGTTTTTTTCAGTTTTATGTGGGTTTGGTTGTTTGTGGGTTTTTTATGTTGGGATTTGTGGCTCATTTTTTTTTTGGTAAAGAAGGCACACCTCTACTGATTTTAGTGAGCAGCTGCTCCAGAACTGCACTGTTCCACAAGTTGCCTCCTCCCAGTATTTGACCTAGAACAGAACATCAGTGCAGACTCCAAAAATAAAGCTTTACACTGCTACATGAAATCTAACTTTAGCATCACTCCCTATTGCACAAGCTAATCCACCATACAGCTCATTTCACAACTGTAAATGTCAAACAAAAAACCACATATATTTGTAGCCATTCTGAGTACTGGTCACGCCCTAGTTTAATGGATCCATTGTATTTAACAGATTAGTCTGCAAAATTTTTCAAACTTTATGGTTAAGAACTGCTCTAGCTGGTATCCATGTTATTGTTACATCAGGTTTGGAACATCACAGCTCAGCCATCAGCACAAAAAAACACTCAGAATAATTCAGAGCTTAAACAGCTATGAATAATGCAATCCACAGTTTTTCATTCTGGTAAAAACCTGACCAGGATATTGAAGAGGGGAAGTCAAAACACTGCCTTGCATACTGCTAGTCCTCAGTTGTCAATCCACAAGTGTGCCCTGTAGCAGGGAGCTGTGATACAGCATTACTACCAAGAAATCATCACATCCCTCAGAAATGCTGCTGGCACTACCTTGCAGGAAGGGGAGACAAGGCCTCTGCAGTAATATTACCTCAGAACAGGAAGACTAGAAAGGTTATTTTACTTGACATTTATCCTTAATTCTTCTGTTTTCCCTTCTAAAAATATTAAAAGGCCTTCTCAGCCCCTCTTTACAAAACACAAAGGTCTTGCTTTGACTTTTGTGTCCCTCTTCTCATATTTTCACTTTCTCAAAAGTTGCTTCTGAATAGGAAAATCCTCTTCATTGGGGATAGGAGGGAAGCACATTGGAGGGATTCACCAAGGTGAAGTTTGGTCTTGAGTTGTAAATAAGTAACAGAAGCATACTAAAGACTTCATGAACCAGTGTGCTGAAACAGAATTAAAGAGGTCTGTACACTCACTCCAGTAAAGCTCTCCCCTTTTGCCATTTATCCCAAAAACACTTTCTCACCACAGATGAAGTACTCAGCATGTCACTCTGCTGATTCCATTGACACTCAAATTGTCTTCCTTCTTATGTAATCTCCAAAAATCTGTCACGCCAAAAAACCTGCACAGTGACAGGCACAGAAGCCAATCGAAACCACTCAGCTTCAAAGCATCAACTCCAACAGGTTTCACTAGCTCCTATTCAGAAATGTGCAGAAACTAATTCTCCCCGTTCACCGCTGCTCATAAGCTCATGTTCACCTGCAATGCACACAAAAAGGCAGCAAAACAGGATGGCCCAAATACCCTTTAAGGGTGGTGTAAGCTTCCCAGTTAAAGAATTGGTCAGTATCTGTGTTTTACCATAGAATGCTCTGGGTTCGAAGGGAGCTCCAGTTCCCCTGCTAGAGACATCTTAAACTAAATCAGGTTGCTCAGAGCCCCATCCAGTGTTTCCATTGGATCTTCCAAATGTCTAGTGGACTACCATGAACCTCCGATGTTTGAGGAATCAAGCACCTACCACCTCTCATGGCAACCTGTTCCATTGTTTCACCACCCTCATTGTAAAAAATTTCTCTATATCTAGTTTGATATACCCTCCTTCAGTTTAAAACCATTACCCCTTCTCCTATCACAACAGGCACTGCTAAAAAGTCGGTTGTCATCTTTCTTTATAAGCCCCCTTTAACTACTGAAAGGCTGCAGTCAGATTTCCCTAGAGCCTTCTCTCCAGGCCAAGCAAGCTCATCTCTCTCAGCCTTTCCTTATACAATAGGTGTTCCATCCCTCCAATGATTTTCATGGCCCTCCTTCAAACCTGCTTCAACAGGTCCAAGTTTTTCCTGTTCTAGGGACCACAGAACTGGACACAATAATCCAGGTGGGATCCCATGAGATCCAAGAAGAGGGAGATTCTCTCCAAGAGAGAATCACCTCCCTTGACCAGCTGGCCACTGCTGCTTTTGATGAGGTCCAGGATGTGTTATGGCTTTCTGGGCTACAAGTGCACACCTTTGACTCATGTCCAGCTCTTCATACACCAAAGAGCACCAGCCTAAGCCCCTCTCTGCAGGGCTGCTCTCAATCCCTTCATTCCCCAGCCTGCACTGATACTACAGGCTGCCTTAACTCAGAATAATTTCTGCGAACAAATTACACACTTAAGAGTGTGAACAACTTGCCACTCAGAAGTTGGTGTTTTAAGCAATGCACCCACAGGGGTGCATTAGGCGGAAGGGCCACCTGCCATTGCAGCTGTGCTCTGAGACTACCAACCACCTTCCCTGCAGGACTGCTGGACTGTTAAAACCAAGTCCTCAAAACCACATTTGAACCTGAAGGATCCCCACACATATGCCAGCAAAACCATGAAACTCCTGCTTCTTCAGAGCCGTGCTCTGTATTGTCCAATCAACCCAATCAGTCGGCAGTTAGTGCAGCCCAAAACACCATGGCCACGTCCTGCAATACATGCAGCACCCCTCTGGCTCTTGTTACATGCCTGGTGATCTGGTGGCTTTTTCCTCCTTTGACATTAAACATAATTAAATAAGTTTATATTGAATGTCAGCACTGGGTAACTGGAACTGAGTAATCAAGAGTGCATTTGCAGCAGACTGATTTCTTAGGAAAAAGTCAACTGTTGGAGACACTGAAGTCCAAAATTGAATTCTTCCCCCTACAATAATCAGAGATTCCTCCAGAAAATCAAAAACAAATAAGTTGACTGAGTATTTAAAAACTAACCTGAAGGGCAGGAAAGCAAGATTTGTTTTCATCTAAAAATCAAGACTATATTCAAAAAGAGACATTCAGACACTGCATTTCCCTTTTCAAAGGGGTGTACTACTACTACCTGTTTAGTGTCCCCACTAGTTCTGCTACACCAAGTGTTAATGAGATCAATGTACAAAGTTCAAGTAGCAGTTCACAAAGCACAGACAAGTGTCTCTGTTGTACCTCAGCATTTACTAGAAGTGCACTAAGAAATTCATATGTATTTTAAGGAAGGCTAGTATTTAAGACTGATTACTATACACAGTTATTTAAATGGTAGCAGCAACTGTTTATTCCTTCATCAGTTTTCAGGCAAGGAGGTTTAGAGTGAATATCTAAAACACATCTTTTCTGCAGTTAAAGACTGCTTTATTGGAAAAAATAACAGTAATGTTTCAGTAATGTTTCCCCCCTTCCAAATTACTGCACCTAAATCATATGTCAGTAGCAGCCAGCTAGAAGGGCAGTAGAGTTTCTGGCAGCTAAACTACATAAATAACTTCTATGACACACAGGATCCCCCCAACACATCCCAATCTGGGTTTAGGATGTGTCCCCCCCAGCCTTAGCTTGGGACTGATGTCCCCACACACCTTGGACCAGGAGCTGGTGGAAAAAGATAATGTGCAGGGATCCAATTGTGGTCTGAGCCCTTGAAGAAGCAGGGAGCCAGGCCCACAATGTGCTGTCTTGCTCAACAAGAAGGTCAGGGATGAATGAATAGCTGCTTGCCAAACAGCAGCACGACACCAGTTTGCCATTTTAGAAAATGGCAACCTGAGGTTGTGACCTTCTTCAGATGTCCAGACAGTTCTCTTTGGGGTCCTCTGCAGGAACTTCTGATCCCTGTTCTTTCAAGTGTCTCCAGAGGTGGTGACAGACCACATGGCAATGCTCTGAACACAGCAGGTAGACCCATCCCTTTCTTGAGGGCCTGCACATGACGTATTTGGGACGCCAGAGCTGCACAGCACCTGTAGAGTCTGTCCAGGCAACAGACAAAAAGGCTTGTCACAACTCAGAGCACAAGAAGGTAAAACATACCTGCCACACCCTGGCCAGAGAAGCCTTAGGAGAAAGACAAGGAGTCATTTCAGGTCCTTCCTTTCACTCAAGAGCAAACTCCCTTTAAAAAATAAAAACAGTTTTGGAGCACAACACTTGTAAGTAGCTTGCTGAGGAGACGAAACAGAGCATGAATGGTGCTTTTAAGAGCTCACAGCTCCAAGCAAAGCACATTGCAATAAAACAGCCTGTTTTCCTGCTGCCAAGACAGTGACATCTGGCAACAGGAAAGTCAATATTTAAATCAGGCTCCATTCCCATCCCATGCCTAGGCTGCTATTACCTCTGATGTTCCTCCTCCCTGAACGCACGTCAGCTGCTCAGCAAAGCCTCTTCAGGGACTGCCTGGCGCAGATTTTTTTGGTGCTATGGAAACAGCCTGCACACTGAGGCCTGTGTGTGTGCAGGCACAGAGCTAACCTCTGCCAGCAGTAATCAAAGCTCTCTGAGCAGTCAGCAGGTTAAAAACAGGGATTGATCTGGGGGCTTTCTGCTCTGCCTTCACCCTGCCTCTCAAGACTCCTCAGATGTAGGCAAAGCACTTTGGAGATGTGCTGAAGGAATTTCTCTTCTGCATAACAATAGAGACACTAGAGAGAAAGGTGCACTCTAGCCAGTGGGAGCTGTGCCCGTTTCATAACCCCGACCCTTCTTTTGAGAAGGAAGTACTGGCTCCTACTTAAAAGACAGCTTCTCTAAAGATGCTTATAGGCAAGTCCTTGTACAGCTACATTCCTGGAAAAGTAAGGGACACATGAGGACTCTGATGTACTCCTCCAGGGACTACAGGCTATCAGAAGATGTGAGTTCAGTGAAATGGATTCAACAGATTAAGTGGCTTATCACAGCTGCCTGGTGGCTGCTCATTGTTTTTTCAACTCAAGGAACTGATGGGGGAGGATATGCATATATTGATCCATGTAGGGGACAGGACTGTTCGGTCTGTCAGTGCTTTCCAGAAAAAGGATCAAGGGGTCAGCCTGGTGAGCTGAGAGCTCAAGGTCCAATTGGGTCCTTGGGATCTACAGGACCAGCTGGTCTGCCAGGGAAGAAAGGACAGAGAGGCAGCCCATCCTGGCAGCAGCTACTAATGTCCACTACTATATGATATTCCCAGGGACTGGATTGCTCTAGAACACTGCCATGAACATCAGACAGAGAGGACTCAAGAAGAAGCATAAAGGGACTTTCTTTCAAATTCTGCTATCCTGATCAAATTAATCAAGACTTTCCAATGTCACAATGTGATACACATTTAGGCAGAGAACAGACCAAGGGAGATGAGTAGGGTCACTTCTTGCTTATTTTGGGACCCTTGCTAGTAGTTTAATTAAAAGACTTTAGGCAAAAAGCAAACAATGCAAAATGACACAAGCAACATCCCCAATGCTCACAACTGAAACACACAGCTTTGCCAGGGTAAGAAGCAGTTAAAAAAATGTTACTTACAAAGCTTTGTTTTCAACTTTTTTGAGGTTTTTCGCATGAACCAACATCACTACCACACATGGGCTGTAATCCTAGCGAAGCACAGGAGGAACACCTGTCTGAAAACACCAACTCCACCCCAGGTTGCCTCTCTTGGCACATCTTTTCCCCTTTCTGTCCGGGGGTTAGGGGCTTCTGATGAAGCATCACTTCCCTCTAGCTGCTAGACCAGGGAAAGCAAAACAGCCAGAATACCTGCTATTCTGCCTCTGCTTGCCCAATCCACCACCCCGAGCAAGCTGCAGGTGCTCCCCAGCCTCTTCTTTACTCACAGTACCACACTGCCATTGCTGGTGACAGGACATAAGCTCTGAGCCAAGCTTGCAAGGCCCCAGGACTAGAGACTTGTCAGGCTTGCTCTGTCTCTACCCTTGTTAATTTGCCTGCAGCTTTGTTTTACTTGGTATGCCTCAAAGTAGAGGCACAGAATGTGAGAATACAGGCATGGTCCAAGTAAGAGAGCACAGGGGTGACAATGGAGATCCCATGGCTGTAGGAAAGTCATCAGTCACCAGTGGAGATGTGCAGTTGGACAAAACCATTTCAGAGATTACAGAGAGAAAAGGAATAATATCTAGCATATATAAAAGGGACTTTATAGAATAGATTTGGATGAAACACGGAGCTTGCAAAGCCATGAAAGAAACAGCAGATGTGTAAAAAAGCAAACATAACAGAAGGATTCCAGTGGATCCTACAGTGAGGAAGAAGCCACCACCATCCTATTCCTCCCAGAAAAGGAGTCACAGTATGACAGCTTGCTCTACTACCCCTGCCACCACCAAAATTATACTATCAGCCTCAGAAGCCAGGAGAAGGATGAATAAACCACCGAGAAAAAGGTGCAGAAGCTAAGTTTGTATGTTAGCTTTATTATTACTATGACTTCATCTGCATAATAGCCTTTTTCTAAACTAATTTTTGAATTAGATTGTCAAAATTTCAATTACTGTAACAATAAACAGGTTTTCTTTCCATGTACACACATGAAGTTAAATTGTCAAAATTTCAATTACTGTAACAATAAACAGGTTTTCTTTCCATGTACACACATGAAGTGTGCTTCCTCTTTATCTGAGAAGTTTTTAAGCACAGCACACATTTGTTGTTCTGCTGGGAGGCTACAAGCAGGAGAGGGGCAGTTCAGAAGCCTGTCCAAACCACATGTGTCACAGCATGTACCTACAGACCTCAGTTCTGCAGAAAAGGGAGCATTCCAGGCTTGGCCAAGGCAGCATTTGCTGGGCCACTTCACTGTCAGTCAGCATCCAAGGACACTCACTGCTCTGCCCTCACACTCTGGAATAGAGAAGGCAGCTTGCAGAACAGGAAATCTGCCTCTTTCAATGACAGCACTCACACCACAGCAGTAGCACTGGTTTCTCTCTGGACAGCATCAATTCACCCCTCTCAGCTCAGCACAACAAGGACTTTTCCACACACCACCATTTCCTGGCAGCCAGTGCTGTGCTGCTCCCCCTACCTCAGCCAGGGACAAGTGGCTGCAGATCCCGCAGCTGATTGCCACCACTTGTACTTGCACTAGCAGAAAATCCATACACCCATCTACATCTCTGCCAGAAATAAGTCTTTTCATAGCAGGGCAAGGATACTCCAGACCAGTTAGCCCAACTTGTGGTATTATCTTGCCAAATAGCCAAAGCAAACACACAGCTATATATTCTTTCACTTCTTCTCCCTTAGCCAGAGGCAGAGGAAAAGGAGGAAGACAAGTTAAAAGGAAATGGCAGGAGTGACACTGAACCTTCAGGAGAGATCTAGATTAGAATATTCTGGGTAGCTAGTATGTTACTGCAGCCCTTTTCAAAAGAGAAAGCTTGCAGCAGAAAGCCTGTCCTCCAAGACAAAATTTTTGAGTGAAGGTTCCCAATCTGGCTAACACACCCAAATTTGAGCAGTTTTGAAGACACTCTCCACCTTTAAGAGAGAAACCTGTCCCTCTGGAGACTTAAACTGAAGCTGACACAGAGTGACAGAGTTGGCTGAATGAGAACATTTCAATTTATTGCTTAATCTCACTTAATGCTTGCTTTCCCTTTCAGTCACCCTTTGTTTGACATTTTTCTGCTTACTCACTGCAGGATATTAAAAGAACAAGGGTAAACACCTCCCTTCCTCCATATAGCAAATCTCAAATCAGAAGTGCCCACATTACAAAGACTCCAGTGGAGGCAACACTGGGGTCATCATTCCCCTACCTGGAGGCGAGCATCTCATAAAAGCACAAAAACCCCACACCCATTAAGTGTCTGCTGCACAGGGCTCAGCAAACGACAATGTTGCTCTCTCCTATTAAATTAAGAAAGAGGAGTTTGGATTATTTTCTTTTGAAAATTGGTCAAGAAACATTGGCTTTGAAGAATGCTCCCTGCACTGTATCTGCTGCCATGGAAACATCACTCTTTGAAGAGATATAGCACATATCCTCCCTTACCTGCAGCAATGTCCAGTACACTCAGAGATCAGCAATCCAAAAACAGCTCACTGATTTTACATGGCAAATTTAGTCCCTTGTTTTCCTGCAAGACTTCTCTGTACTGGCTGAGGGACTTCCTGCCAATAAAACCTGCCAGGACACCTTCCTGTTAAAGGAGCAAACAGTTGTGAAGAAAGGGGACAAAGCCTTTCCAGTCTTTACAACACTCAGGTCAGCCAAAGCAGATTTTGGGATGTCCTTATCCAGCAGGGTCAGTGCATGGCAGAAAGCATCAGAAGCCCCAGAACCCTCTTTCTTTATCACCCAGCTCCTCCTCTGGGACTATACTGGCATCTGGCTCACAAAGCAGAAGCTGGTAGTCAAAGGCTGCTGTACTCAGCAGCTGTAGAAGACAAGGGGAAAAAATGTGCATACAAGATAGACAGAAGCTTGAACAGAGATATGAAAGACATAAAAATGAAAAAAGAAAACATTCCCAAGACAGACTAGTGCAGTGTGAGGTCACTGAAAGCCCCTGCAGATGGAAGGGGCTGCACTCTGCAGCTCAACAGCACTCGTGCCCAGGCCAGGAGAGGTGCTAACAAATGGCAGCCAACTTTCAGCCATGAAATCCAGCTGTTCCCACTTTACCCACAAAGCACCCAGATCAAGGTGTTTGTTCAGCCTCCACCAGGCTCCACCAACAAATTCTTAAAGCAAAGCCAAGTTGCAGTGCTTTATTTTGGGCCATAAATGTCAGCCTGAGCCTCCAAGGCCTCCTATTGCTTTGGTGGGCATTCACTGTGGGAGAAAGGGGGAATCCTGGGCTGCTTCAAAGTGCGGGAAACTGTAACAAAAAGGAACTGCATCAGTTTCATGTCGGATTTTAAAAGCCCCAAGCAGTACAGCTGGGCCTCCTTGGAGGATCAAAGGACACAGATCCTTAGCTAAGCTTTTCCTACACCAAAATGTCTGAGAGTAGACCTTGGTCTGCCTGAGCATTGATTGCCTGGGACAGTGCTCATTGCAGGGAACAGATCCATGCATACCACAGGCAACAGATTCTTTCCACAGTTGGAGCCCTGGGCTGGCCCCCTTCTCCAGATCCTGCTGAGGTGGGTGTGAGTATGAATGAAGAATTCAAGTTACTCTTCAGTGCTCAAGCACTGCAGAAGGCACGAACAGCTGACACTGCTCCAGCCTCCAGCTGCCCACCCAACAGTTGTGCATCAGCTGCTCCAGCATCCCTCCAACACAGCACACTGATCACCCACATTTCTGTACCTCGTTCATGCACTGCCTGAGAGAGGACAGCAGTGCCATCAAATGACTATGGAACCCTACCCCACCAAGTCAGGACCCTCAGCCTGAGTCAGAACAACATTTCCCCCACCAATACAGTTTTTCATGCAAAAGAAAGCTTGCTGCTGTTCAAGGGACCTACTCATGTAAGTCTTCTGATATTTCTGTCATCTTCAAGTCACTGTTACAGACACTCAGCTCAGTGAAATCTTTCTTTGCAGTTCCCACAACAGCTGTCCACTTGTATTTACTTACAAGTGTTTGATTTCACAATTGCACATTAAGTGGAAAAAAAAAAATAAATCATACCTACAGTACTGCAAGTACCTAATGATAAGAAAACAAATAAAGAAGTAGGAAAAGGTGCAGCTTTGTCCAATGGGACAATGGGGGAAAACTTGTCCTACTGCCAGCAACAAGTTTTTTCTGCACAAAAAATCATATTAAAGTCCATTCTGTCAGCCCCAAAAGTACAAGTCAAGGCTCCAGGAAAAGGAAGGCTTACATAGTCTCTCAAGAAATCACATATAGTGTTTTGGGACTCTTTTTAAGTACCACAAAAGCCTGAAGGTTTTGAAAGACACCAGGTTACATAAGTGAAGTGTTGCTGAAGCATAAGAGGAACCCTTGAGCATAATATTGAAGATGGATCACTACCAGGTAACTGTGCTATGGTGCACAGTTGTGAGACTGCACAGTGGCACAACCTCCTCATTCAGAACACTGCTTGCACTGTAGGGGCAGCTTCATCCTTATTTTTCCACTGGTAAACTTTACCAGCACTAACAGTAACAGTGGCAAGTCAGAGAGAGACATTTTGCAAGCAAAATCAGGTGTGGTTTTGGTTTGGTTGTTGGGGTTTCTTTGGACAGGTGGGGTAGGGAGGAAGAGGAGACAGCAGCATCTTTGTGAAAGCACAACTGCAGTTATTAATCTATTCAGCAACTAAGTCCATACAGTGAATCAGATTTTTGTTCATGACAAGTTAAACCAGAGCAACAGAACAAGGGACTCCTCATCTCAGGATAATGTTATATCCATCTGGCTTGAGCTGACACTACTGCTTTGGTGCCTGTAATCACAGACCAAGAGACTCTGAGTACTTGGAGCTCTATTTCCAGAGCTGGTGGAGTGCACCAAGAATCACATGGAGCCAGCCAGTCCAAATATCCCTTGGCTGAAAACAAAGACATTTCAAGTGAAAAGTTGCTCAGTGATTTTGATGCTGCTGGTGGTAGGCTAGGAATGACTTTTTAAGGACTGCTACCAAAGCTGACTGCTCAAGAGAGAGGAGAGACTTAAGCACCTTCTATACCTGGAGCATTAGCCTTGTCTAGTTTGGCTGCAGTCTTACCCATAACCTAGATTTTCTTCCTACCTCCTAAATGCACCTGAGAAAGCTGTCACCATAACAACAAAGTGTGCAACCTCTGACTCGCAATTTTAAACAAATTAATTTCTGGTTGGAAGAGGCAATCCAGATGGTTTAAGCTGGCCCTAGAGACAGGACCTGGCAGCCTGGACTTAAATCACATACATTGGCTTTAGTGAGTAATAATATTGTATCATCGAGCAGTTTCCAATGCAAGCACTCCAGTTTGTCAAGAAAGGTCTTTGATGTCTAATTGGCAGGCTATTAGAAGCCTTTAATTAACTGGCACAAATGTGTTGACTATTCTAGATTTTCCTACTGTACCTGCAGATCTCCACCTCACCATGAAAAGAAAACAGCATAATTACTCCAAAAATAAGGCAGAGGAAGAGGCTGTTGCACCATATTTGTTCTGTAACAGTCTCTTACATCACACTAGGTACACTATTCTGATAAACATCCTGAGGTGCAATACCCTCTTTGTACGAAGCAATTCATAACAGAATTGAGTACAATAGCAAAACAAGCCTCTAGTAAGTGTCAGGACTGTCATAAAGCTTTTCAAAGGATCATATTATTTTACTCTCCCATCAGAAGTTGTTCAAGACCCTGCAGTTGCAATAAAGACCATTTTAATAAGAGAACCTCAAGAACCTTGGGACAAATACTGAAATCAGTTTTAATGCTCCTGCAGTTGGAATTAAAATTCTGAATGAACTGACAGCTGTGCTATTTTCTGGCACAATTCTGTTTGCTGGTACCTAAGCATATGTTTTGGAGGTTAATTTCTTCCATTTTTTGTTTTTTATGTTTTTTTCTGGTTTTATTTCATATTTATATTGAAGATACACATAGGACTTCAGAATGGTTGAAGGAACCTCCTGAGGCGATTCAGCCCCTCACCCGATTACCTTCTGGCAGAGATGGCCTGACCTTTTCTGTAAACAGAGAAACTCAGAAGGCAGTGTACAATTGTTAATTGTACAATCCTCGAAAGACTTAACTGGGAGCAAATCAAGGCTGGCACCTGGACCAGCTCACCTGGCAGAGCACAGAGCTTGGCCATGGCAGAGTAAGGGGGACATTCCCAGCAGCTCGTGCACCTCCAACATCCCAGCCACCTAAAGTGCACAATTCCTGCCAGCCCGAGCGTGCCAAGCAGGAAAACCCTGAATGAAATCAGCCCAAGGGCGCAGACACTGAGCTGGGCCAGGCAGGTAACTTAGTGACCCCAGCCTGCCCTACCTGGTCTAGAGAAAAGCAGCTGGCCTGTAAATGGCTCCCACTGATCCATGAATGGGTTGGATAAATGTAATACACCTCTGTGGGGTAAGCTTATACAGCAAGAGAACGCGCTTTGCCTGCATTCAGGTCAGTTTTCATCAGGCCACCAACTCCTCTCTTAGGCAAGCAGCCCCAAGGTCTTTCAGTTTCAATAAACCATGAAGTTCTAGGAAGAGCCACTGCAGCCAGGACAACAGTCTTCCCGGGCAAAATGCACACCAGTGAAGGGCCACAGAGGCACAGAGGCACCAGCCCTGCAGCCGCTCAGGAGCCGAGAGGCAGCTGCTCAGAGAACTGCCAGCTGTGGAGCAACCCAGGGCTGGAGAGAATTAAAAGGGAACAAACCCTGCGGACAGCGCTGGTCAATCAAAAGTTGCACGCTGGTAAAATGGAAGAGCTTTACTTTTACTGCAGGGTGAAAGCAGAAAGTTTATTCTGCCCGCGAAGCGCCGCCGAAGGCCGGGATGCGCTGCCCGTGCCTCCGCGGCCGGGGGGGCCCGGCAGCCGCCCTGGGCTCCGCCGCTCGGCCCCGGTTCCGCATTTCCCGAGCCTCGGCCGGCGCAGCCTCGCCCAGGCCGCGGGCTGCCCCTTCCGCACTGCCCCGGGCCCCAGCGCTGGGCAGGGCAGGACCGGGCCGAGCGGCGAAGGGCT
>VZTB01015782.1:1076933-1116664 GCA_013397245.1 Thryothorus ludovicianus
CCGCACAGGTGAGCGAGCACCGCCCGCACAGGTGAGTGAGCACCGCCCCGCACAGGTGAGCGAGCACCGCCCGCCCCGCACAGGTGAGCCGCCCCCGAGCCTGCCCCTCTGCCAGCCCCTCACCGGCTGTATCCTGGCTCCAGGGCAGCGCCTGGCTCTGCAGTGCTGCCGCACCTCACCTGGTGCTGGCTGGCACCGAGAGGCACAACCAACCAACCTGCTGCCCGCAGCTGGTGAGACAGGCAGGAGGCAGCTACCACCCAAGAGATCCAGTTCACAGACTCACACTGGATAAGATCTCTGAGGTCATCGAGTCCAACCTGTGACCAAACACCAGCTTGCCAACTAGACCATGGCACTGAACACCTCCAGGGACGGTGACTCCACCACCTCCCTGGGCAGACCGTTCCCGCATCTAAATCCTCCTTCCAGTTAAAAAGTTCTTCCTAATGTCCTAAACCACCCCAAGCATAGCTTAAGACTCTGTCCTCTTGTCCTGTTGCTGATTGCCTGGGACAGGAGACAGATTTCCACCTGGCTACAACCTCCTTTCAGGGAGTTATAGAGTGATCAGATCACCCCTGAGCCTCCCTTTCTCCAGGCTAAACGACCCCAGCTTCCTCAGCCATTCCTCACAAGACACATGCTCCAGACCCTTCACCAGCTTTTGTCCTTCTACAGACCATGCCCCTGCACTTTTAAGCAGCTGTGGAATCTTCTTTCTGTTTGTATATCAATATATACCCACCCACGCAAATTGTGCTGCATTACAGAAGTTAAACTGATTTTATCCTCACTTTAGAGATTGCCCTGCAAGACTCACTAGCATTTACACCAGACAAGCTGATGGTCATGGCTGTCTTAAAGAGATTTCAGCAGTTGAAGAGAAAACCAAGAACTGTTTCTAGCTGCAATCCTAGCTGCAATCACGGCTCTTTCTATTAGAATATCATTAAGTGCAGAGTTTTCATTATGCACTTTGACCGGCAAGGCTGCCTTACTGAGAATATGAAGCTACCAAATAGATCTTTGCTTCACCCTTTTCAAATCCCTGGCCTTGACATCTATGGATTTGATTGTTTGAAAAGATCAATGTTTGTGCAGAATGAGCGGCAAGGCCTCCATGGCAGGGCTGTGTGAATAGCCAGATTGTCCCCAGCGTTCAGCATGCACAGTCACATGCTAAAGCAGAGCACAATAGAGAGTCATGAGGTGCCAACTCAGAATGTCCTTGCTTTGGATAACAAACAGCAGCAGCCAATACAGGTAGTTTTCGATCCACAAGGCAGCTGAGGAATGTGAGCTTTTGCTAGGGAAAGGGAAAGCATGTTTGTATTCTAGGATATGCATAGTTGCAGCAGGAGATTGTTAGAGTGGTGCCATGAAAATAGGAAGTCAATCAGAATGTACACTGCATGTTTATATTTTTTTCCCAAACATATACTCTTGACACAAACTCATCCCACATATCTCAAATAAGTTTTATGACTGTTTCAAAAAATAAATTCAAATAGATATTTGAGAGGGTACATCTGCTTCTATTAAAAAAAAATTAGATTTTTTTCCACAGTACTCCACTTGAAGTCCCAAGCTTTCCCACTGACCCGCTGATATGTGATATGTTATCTGTAATCACAGTGGAAGAATATCAGTAGCAATAAAATTTGCCCTCCTTTGCAGGTACTTTTCACTACCAGCAGCCCCTGGCAGCTCTGGAATTCCTGTCAAGAACCAACTTGCAGAGCAGTGAAGCTGTCAGCATCTCACTGCCTCTTGGAGGGGAAGAGATATTTCACTGGCACATCCAAAAAAGCAAGAGCTAGCCATGAGGAAAGGACTACTGCCTGGAGAGATAATTCAGTACCCTCTGCTACTGACACTCCCACCAGCCCACCAGAGTCTGAGCAGAGCAGAGCGCTGCTGATTCACTCACCACCCACGCAGCTGAGACTGCCCTGTTCAATGCAAGCACAGCCTGAATGCACAGTCTTGCTCCCAGTCTGCTGAACTCAGTGCCTAAGCTTAGGAATAACCCCTTCCCAGTCCTGCTGGGTCCCCTGCTGTTTGATTTCCCTAGCAGCTGTGGCTCTCTCAAGGCTACAGTGGGGCTACATGTGATACCAGATGCCAAGCAGGTCCCCAGCTGTCCTGGCCAGAAAAATTTTAGATGAAAGAGAGACAGTCAAAACCCACTATCTCCAAATACAGTGATGTATTGCCTTTTTACGCAGCACCCTGACTAGCAAGGAGATGGAATTGCTGTAACAAGCATCTGTTACTCTCACTGAAGCCTATTAGAAGTTGTATGAATGTTGCCTACAGGTTCTAATGATGATCACAGAGCACAGATACATGAACAGAGAAGAAAAGACTGGATCTGTCCTGAAGGTCCCATTGTGTAGGACAATGGGACTAGGGGTGTACTGAGCTCAGTGCCTGCGACTTCTTGTTTCCTCCAATCAGTTATAAAAATAAAAACAAACATGTACATGTATAGTAACCTGGTCTAGAGGAAGGTATTCTTTTCCACTTAAGTGGGGCTGGAACTGGAGGATCTTTAAGGTCCCTTCCAACCCAAGTCATGCTCTGATTCTGTAGAGGGAAAGCCTGTAAGAACTTTGAATCACCTAAATACAGCACTTGAAAATACTTTGTCCTTAGTGGTACTGGGCCTGTCCCGTGCAAGGGATGTTTATTGCCAGGGAATATGAGTAGAGCAGCAAACGCAGAAACACCTGACATTATGGCTGTATGTCACATTTCCTTTCCACTCACGACCCTGGAGCCTTCCCAGCACTCTGCCATATTGATATCTGCTGTGGAATCAGAGCCCAGTTTTAAAATTCATTCCCTAGAACAGCTGTTTATTGAAAATAACTGGCAAGGCAGTCAGAATTGAATAAAGGCTAAGGTATCAAAAAAATTAATATTGTCAAAGTCAATATATATTGAAGAATATGCATTTATATATATTATATATATAATATTAATATATGTAAATAAATAATAATTTATTTATATCTTATTTCAAAATGCAGCAAAAAGCACCATTGGCTTAGCTTCTTTCAAAGCCTAGGATGATTTTATTAAGCTAAGGCTCATTCGAATGTCTCTTCTAGGCAGAGGATAAAGCCCTTTGCTCCCATAAACCTGTCCAGGCTCAGAGGGAAGTACTCTGCCATGGGTTAGGATATGTTCAGAACCTCCAATGGAAATGGTTCCAGTACTTATAAAAAATGCTCATAGGATCAAAAGAATGTGATATACATTATTAGTGAGAGAAGAGCCTTGTTGCTCAGCTGCGTTCTGCAAAGAACATTTATAAATATTCATTGTGATGTAGCTAAGCACATCATTCTCTGGCTCACCTCATAGTCCCTTCCTCATGACCTCTGGCTTGGGCACTCTCTTGCAAAGTAAAAATTCAAAATTCCTTCAGCAGAGGACACATACACGTTCTGAACCACCAGTATAACAGGAAAATAAAAACTGTAATGAACCTATGTTTCCCATATGCCAGGTGAATATCACTGGGATATTAGTGGAAGGAAGACAGACTAGCAAGCACAGTCCCTCCCTCCACATTATTGTCTGATGCACCAAGCATAACCCTGAAAGCACTTAACTGGATCAAAGTCCTGGCAGCCAAACAGGGACATACATTGGATCAGAAATGCTATGCAATATGTCCTTCCTGAGGAAGCATTAAAAGTCCCTAAAATCAGATCTGCTTATGCCAAATTAGCTGTACAATCACAAAGAGACTCTGAACATCTAAAAACCTTTTTAGGCTGGTATCATCTGACTCACAAGTCAAAGAGTTTATAGTTTTGAATGCTGTATTTCTTGCTAAATTTTGTGGAAAATAAATTCTTCACACATCTTAATGTCTACCGGTCAAGATCATACCATGGTACCCACTGGGATAGATAATCCCTAGCGGGATTCTAAAATTCCATAGGCTCCTGCCTCACCTCAAGCAAAGTGCAGCATGTTGCTGAAAATATCTGTGGATTCCTTTCAACCTCTTTAAATGCCTGAGCATCTCCAAGTCCAAGGCTGCTTTTGAAACCAATCCTGAAGTGGTTAAATGCTGAACACTCTGCAGTTCTAAGCATTTGAGAGAGAACACATTGAGGCCAGGTCTGTTGGAGATGCCTCCAGAAGAACTTGGAGGTCTTCAGCACCATGGAGAAGCCAACATGAGCATTACACAGTGGTCAGCTAGCTGTGAGACTGTTATTTGTCCTGGGTCAAATCCCAAAATCCTCACAGGAACTAAACCTTCCATCAAAGTAATCAAGCTTCAACAACCTACATGAGCTTGTTTCCTGTAACTAATCTGACCAGGTGTGTGTGAAAGACTCTCAGCTGGGAGTTTGCACCTCCTTGTAGCAGCTTTTGGCACCCACCATGTACAGCTCTAGCTAATGTAGGGTAAAAGGACTTGGGGTGGGAAGTAAAAATTTAAAATAAATAAATAAACATGTAAATAATGCTTATCCCATGTGAAATCTGCTACAGAGGCACTAGAGGGAGGGCTAGAGCACTGCATGTGTTTGGAATTTGGGTGTCTCTTGGTTATTTCATTATTTCCCAACGAAGGAAGAGTACTCACATGCTTATTTTAATTAAGTCCCCCAATCTCCTAACACATCCTATTTTGCATGAGATACATACAAGAAACTGAGCATAGATGTGCACATAGATGCACAAATGCTGTAAATGTATGTCTAGGAACACCTCATATTTCTCCTTCCCCCCTCTCCCCACCCTGGTATTTTCATTTGTGAGCAGAAGAAATGTTTCTAACTTCTCATTACCTATTTATCTTGTACCACAACTATCTTTGATAGCTTTAGCTCAGCTATAGCTCCAGGAATGATGTGATAAAGTGTTCTCAAGCCTTCTAGCTGTTTCCAGTTATGACATAAATATATATTGATTGGGGTGCACAGTCTTTTCTTTTTACCATGCGTCATCATCTACAGCAAGCTTTATTGCTGTAGTAAATACACTGCAGATAAAGCCTTAGCTAAACTAAATCCATGTCAATTAACTGCTGCTAATTAGTTAGTCACAATTATTCTGTTTCAGAAAATAGATGAAATGGAAAATTTTCGCATTCTAAAATTGAGACTGGGAATAAAATTAGGTCATGTCTTCAGTAACTCATTACTAAATTATATTTAAGGCTGCAGTGCTGAACAGTTACTATATAGTAATTAAGAACTAGAAGATCTAGGTTTAAATTGTAGTTAACTTTCAGTATGCTCTTGTGAGATGACTATGTACTACCAGGTGCACTTTATTACTGGTAAACCAAAACACAGATATTATTTATTTTTTAGAAGCAGACCAAAAAAAAAAAAAAAAAAAAAAAAAATAACTTGGGCCAGAAGAAATATGTAGGAGTGCAATTACAAGATTACAAGGGAGGAAAAAAAGCGATGATCCAATTAACTAAAATTGCTGCAAATTGTTTATATATTTTACAAGCAGATGACTAATAGGAAAGCCTTCTTGCTTGCATAACAGAAGGACTCCAGCCTTTTTAATTCCCTCAGATATTTTTTCCTCACACATTTTACAGAAAAAATGTCAAGGCTCATAGTTCCTCGATAATGTAACATCCAGCCTATTGAAGATAGGCTTCTATCCATTTCTCAGACTTCTAAGTATATAGCTGTTTTCATTGAAAAGACATTCCACTGAGCTAGACAATTTAAAGTGAAAATAAGAGCAACAAATTAGACTATAAACACTGAGATTAAACTTTCATTCATCTCATTAATATTTTACTAGTAACACTGTCTACTCCCTGCTGCCATTATTATAGTGAGTAGGCAGTTCCATCACAGTCTCACTTAGAAATATTTCCAGTAAGAGATGCACAAATCAGATATAACTCATCTAAGTTAGTTTTTCCTCCAGACTGTTGTGAAGCCAAATATGCTACATGTCATCATAGTTCCCACCTGATCTTATAAAGCTCACTTTGAAACTCCTTGGAAAAATCATGCCTTGAAATTTCCCCAGAGAAGACAGACCATACTTCCAATTTCAGCCACAACAAAACAGATAAAGCAAGTCTTCTCCCTTCTTTTCCCATAACGTATCTATTGGTTTAAAAGCAGCACAGAGTTTATTCAGTTTCTCAGAGTGCCTAAACCTCCACCAAAACTTTTCAAAGACAGGGCAGCCACCTCCTTGCCCATCAGCAGCAAGGAGGCACAGATGTGGTTCTGTGAAGTCAGACACGGGTCAGCCCCCAGCCCAAGTGGTTCCAGTTTTAATTTTTCCCCTTCAAAGAGAAAATGACTGTGCTCCTTTCATTTGCAATAGCATGTAGGTTTTGGGTTTGAATTATACATTGCTGCATGTTCTGAATGCAAGCATGAAGGCATTCTTGTTTGTCCGTGCACTCACTGAGGTTTGTGCATGGACTCTGAGATAAAGCCACACAGCTGGCTGATGGCAAGCAGTGCTTGTGCAGTTACCTGCCCATTAACCCAAAGGAGAATTTATCCAGTTTCTTAAAGCAGTACCCTGCCCTCCTACAGCTCTGGCTGGGCCACATATAGCTGTTTATGCCTTCATTCCAAATTTGTATCTCTCAGCTCCTTCTTGACCTCAGGCTGTCCTCAGTTCATGCTTTGAGAATTTCAGTCTCAGTCCTCACTGCAGCAGCAGCAGCTCTCCAGATCAATACATAAATGTGAACTGGGTGAATAACTGTGAAGCTCTCAAGTCTGAGAAATTTCTCCTAAAATTGTATTTTTTCATTACATACTCTTTATTCCTGTCACTTCACTAAATAAATTGTCTGAGTTTCTCAATATGAATCTGACTAATAGCTAGACTTGGTTTCAGTACAGATTCTGTTTCCTTCATGATAGCAGAGGCTGTTGACTGTTCCTAGTGTGCAAGACAGCTTTCCTTGGTTACTTTTTGGGGAAAGTCATTCCAGGCACGTCAATATACCTACCCCACTGCAGGGCACGACCCCACAAAGCAACCCAGAATTTTGGTCACAGCCTTGGGTTTTTAAATCTCTTCTGGGTGGGTCCATTGAGCTTCTGGCTCAAAGCAGGGACGTGCTACACATAATGACACTCACTTTACACTGCAGTAAGGGATGCTGCAAGGGCAAACTCCTAATCCATTCTGCAAAGCCCTGGGAGAGTGCAAAACACAACAGGAGGTTTGAGGAAACAGCCTGTTCTTCCTTCTTCTTCTGAAAGGATTTGTATGTGCTTCCCAAAACCAGAAATCAATGCATGACAGCCCCCTTACACTCACAGACATCTCTAGGTGCTGTGGTTCAAAGGCATAAAAGAGTGTGTAAGTTCAAAAGCTGTAAGGCAGCATGTCCTGCAATTCACAGGTTCATGATAATTAATCATTTAATTGAGGTCTTTAGAGGAGCTTTATGAGCAATATGTTGTGTTGCTGAATGAAACAAGCATGTGAAGGGTCAGCCTGGAGCCAGACCCTACTTTTCTGGGTGAAAAACTAATATTTGTGGCTGTTGTCTCTGAACACTGAACTCGCTATTTTTATTTCTCTTGTGATAGTGGTACATAATGGTATCTTCAGTGTGCATTCAACTTAATGTATTATCTACTGCTGTCAACATAAAACAGCCTGTGACAAGGCCCATAGTTTCTTTTGCAACTCTCACATGGTTTATCCTTAGGGTTAATAAAGTAAATCACTATATGGCTCTGTGTCTCCAGCCAATTTCATCATTAAGAGAAAATATCACAGATAACACAGCTAATTCTCCTCTTCTGTATACCAAGACACAGAGTCAACTCACTGGTGTGCAGTTTTCAGTTACCAAAACAGAAAATGAGAGGGAAGTTTAGCATGCACCCTGAAGAAATTAAAGACATGCTGCATATTTTTTTTCCTTATTGAGCAGAGCAGTAAAAAAGAGGTTTGTCTAATTGTGGAAAAGTAATTTACATCTGAAGATGCATCCTGCTCCTGTGAGGGAGCTTGATTTTGTGCAGAGTATTTCTTTTAAACTACAGTGCCTTGCAGTATTGAATATGTCAGCTGAAGATCTAAATAATAAATGAGGGCAGGGGAAGACAAAGCTTTTAGAAAAGCTTTCTCTAAGTGGTCATTTCTTTCATATTTAAAGAGTGTGTACACTGCTTCTGCTCAGCCCTGCCAACTGCCCACCTCCCCCCCAAAAAAAAACCAAAGTAACAATGCTCTCAAATTAGCTGATGATAAGTACTCCACCAAAAATGCACACAGTAAGAGAAGGTGTGGTTGTTTAGGAAGCCAATTTCCACATGGATGATTTCCTTGGCTTTTGCTTGCCTTAACTGCCTGACTCTTCCAGCGACCCATTTCTGCGGCAGCTGCCACCTCCCTGCCATTGCGCTGTCTCGCTGTGCTCGGACAACATTTGGAAGGTGCAGGTAATTATTTATCAAGGCAGGGAAAATGCCAGCACCCTCCATGAGCTGCTTATGAGCTTCCCCCAGAGCACCTCCAGGTGCTGTGCAATGCATTTTACAGGGGCTGCAGCTCAGCAGTCTGGTCTGCTGACAGTGAATTCCCTTCTTGCTTCTTCATGCATTGCTTGCAGCCTGCAAGCCCTGTGGATCCCTCACCCCATCAGAACAGGAGGAGAACCCTCACCCCAGCGGACCAGAGAGCAAAAACAACCCTTGAGACAGCAACTGGAGAAAGACATTCCCAGGCAGCATTGCCAGGGACAAAGAAAGACAAAGCTCCAACAGCCTTCCTTTCTCCTAAAGCTTCTTGCATGGCTTGTCTTTATTTACCTTATCTTTTCTTCTTTATGGTCAACGGAAATATAAATACTGAAAGGATTTGGCAAGAATGTACCCTTTCAGAGCCTTAATGAATGTGTGTGTGCTGGGCATGTAAGCAGTGGTAAGTGGCCAGACTCCAGCCTCCTTATTGCCACTGATGAAGACAAGATAAAGTCTCCAAAATCATGAAAATGGTTTTTAAAATGGCGTTTGATATAATTCTGATTCTTTTAACTTACCCATCAAGAACCTTGAGTGAGTTTCATGCCTTCACACTCACCTTTCTGCCTTCTGGGCAGTTCTAATGACACAGTGCTGTCCTCACCTAGAACATGTGCAAACATGGTCAAAATAGCCTAGTTAATGCTACTTCATAAAGAAAAGAAGAAAAATGGAGGTGAATACCATACATAATCAAGAACTGGGAGACAATGAGACTTGGGGAAAAAACACCAAATATGTTTACATCAAGCTGCAAGACTTGCTCACCACAATTCTGGTGTCTTGTGCTCAGAACCCATTTTCCAAACCCATTAGTTACTATTTTTATATCATTCCCACAAGCTTATTACTATTGTCTCTATTTGCAAAACAATGCTGAATTCAAACAGAAACACATTGTACAGGCCCAGTCAATCACGTTGCATCTTTAGCTGTGATACTGCAATAAACAGAGACACATTTGTTTATTGTTATTAATTTTTTATTAGTAGATATATATTTTTACACAAAGCTTTTGAGCACAAAGCTCTTTCAAGGAGCAACTGAGGAAACTGGGGTTGTTTAACCTGGAGAAAAGGAGGCTCAGAAAGGATCTTATCACTCTCTGCTCTCTCTGCTTGAAAATAGGTGGTACTCGTGTCTTCTCACAAGTAATGAGTGACAGGATGAGAGGAGGTGGCCTCAAGGTGCACCAGAAGATGTTTGGATTGGTTGTTAGGAAAAATTTCTTCACTGGAAGGGTTATGAAGCATTGGAACAGACTGCCCAAGAAAGTGACTGATTCATTGTCCCTGGAGGTGTTTAAAAGATGGGTGGATATAGCACTTGAGGACAGGGCTTAGTGGTGAACCTGGTGATTAGGCTAATGATTGGGCTTGATGATATTAAGGATCTTGTCCAATCTAAAGGATTCTGTGATCCTGTTCTGTGGTCTTGCTGTCCCTCACCCTGCTGTGTCGAGGCAGGCAGAAGGAGCTGCTGTGCCAATCACTGCAGCCAGCCAGGCCAGCTCTACACTCTGCAGTGCCTAACTCTGGGATTTTCAGTAATGTAGCTGTAGAGTGAGAAACTGAATTGCAGGTTGTAATCTAGCCATGGGGCAGCAGAAATATGGACTGCAGATGAGCTCTGGGTTTGCACAGCTACAAATAATCAGATCCTGAGCTAGCCAGGATGGGTCTCCACAAGACATGGCTTTAATGGTAAGTCCAGTATGCAGAGATGTCTTTGTTAGTCATAAGGTACACTGCAATGGGAGTACTCCAAATAATCTCCACAGAGTCTATTACAACTGAGTTCAGCAGTGATAATCTCCACAGAGCGTATCACAGTTGAGTTCAGAGATGAGTTTATAATGCAGATCAATCTGACAGCACTTATTCACATGAAAAATGGAGTGAAAATGCTTGGTGACTCTAAGCATCTGTTTAGATTTTGAGATATCTATTTGGAAGGTAGCACCTCTCTCATATGGCTTGAGAATTCATGTGTCCTGTGCCCAGGAACTCAATTATGCCCACAAACCAGGAGGGGTGGATTTGAGCTTCAGGGCCCCTGTTCCCTTCCCTTACACCTGGTATGGAATTCTTCCAGCAAAGGCAACAGGGGAAACAAAGACCTTTTTCTTATATGACATTGCTTTGCTAGAACGTCATGAGGATATTTACATGTGACATTATGTGACAGCTGAATAATGCTTTTAATAAAAACATAACCCAGTCAGTGTCTTCAACCTGCTGAGTCTGCTTTTCATAACACGCTTTCTCAATGTCAGGAAGCTGTCAAAAGCTATAAATGGTGCTGAAGGAAAGTGCTAATGCTGTTCCTTGAGCTTCTGATCTACCTAATGGGAAAATATTAACATAGAGGTATTAACACAAGATACTTCTTGTTCTAAAGGTGCAAGGGTCTTAACTCAACTGAAGCATTTAGAAAATGTGAACAGATTTTTCAACTAGCATGAATCAGTATAGTTGATATTGACTTCAGCTTAGACAAGCTGACTTCTACTGGGGATGCAATATAAATATTGACAAATCTGATATTATTAATTGGAAATAATGAGCTGGGCAGAAACAACTTCAGCATGTGGCCATACGATGCCATTCAGTTCCACTTGGGTCTTGAATTGAAGAGAATTTTAGAGAATGTGATTAAATCATTCTCTGGAAAGCCCAAAAACGAGTCTGGGTGCTGTGAGGAGCACAGTGCTGCTCCCTGGCAGCATGGTCAGCAAAGCTGAAAACAAAGAAAGCTCCAAAACAAGGAGCCAGAGTCCTGAGAAGCCAGGACAGGAGCACGGCCAGGACAGCAGCTGGCATCAGACACGGATGGGGGGTCACCAAGAAACAGGGACAGGTACCAGGGCGAGTCAGAGCTGCTCTGGAGGAGCTGGGTCAGGGTCAGAGCCACAGCAGCAGCCAGGGCACAGGCATCACTGCACACAGCTGCAGCACAGGGAGGGCCAGGGGTAAAGCCCCAGCTCCCAGGAGGCAGGAGGGCAGGCCTGTGCTTCTGTTTCTTCACAGCAGCCCTTATCAGTGGTGGCTGGTTGACCTTGGATATAGCCAGCTGTGTTCCAGAAGGGGATTTGCCCAGGGTCCTGGCAAGGACATTCCATTTTTCCATGCCTGTTTAGAAATACAATTTTCTCCACCTTCCCCTACTCTCTCTGACAGATGTCAGTCAGAACTGCATCTAGTTAGTGTGAATTAAAATTTTCACAAGTCTTTAGCAGACTAATTGTTGAGTGATTTCACAATAAAAGAAGAAAGCAGGTGTATTTTAATATTAGGAATACATCTGGGTGATTAGAATATAGAAAAAGAGCTTTTTAACATACTGCTTGCCCTTTGCAGGGAGTATGAAAACTGGGGAGGCGGATTATCCCTGTAAATAAAGTAATCCATTTGGAGGAACTGGTCCATCCCTGATGAAAAATCACACAAAATACATGTCATCTCTACTACTGCTCCCACTACTAACACATCTACCACTTTGGGGGTATCATTCTGTAAATGTGGCTTTAATGTCCATTAAAGACAGGTATCTCAGGTAGGCTTGAAGTAGATGGGCAGCCTGGCAGCTTCCCTTGCCAGGACCAGCTCTGCACACCAGCACTGGGTCTGGATGCAGCAGCACCAGATGAAAGTGCATATGGAGCAAACTCTCCTTCCTCATTCTTCTATACAAATGCTGATGCCTCTGAAAAGAGAAAAAGTCTGATTAGTGTGGTTGCTTTAATTTTATTAATTTCATGCTATTTACAGACATAAATATGTATGGTGATAAGAAGCACTAACAGAGAAGGCAACAGGCACGTTGAGAGCCAGAGAGGGACGTGTGGACCAATTACAGTATTGAATATACAAACATTTCAGTGCTCGTGATATTACTTAAATATTAGGAGCTGGGCAGTCACGTGTTGGAGATGGAGCATGTGTTAGGCTTAAAGAAAGGGAAAATTAGAGAATGTGCAGAATCAGACAGGGAAATCCTGACCCAAATGTTAATTCTAATGTTTCATAGGACTCCTCACTGGTGGAGTAACTTCCCAGTGTCTGCCTTGGGAAGAGGGACATGCCTTCCTGCTTTTGGAGGCCAGTGATTCCCTGCTGAGCCAGCAGGAGCACAATCACTTATCTGCTTCTGAGGATGGAAAGACATTTACAGGGACCAGATCCCACCAGAGAGCAGCAATGTTTGAAGCAACCACTGTCAGATAATTTGGATTTGAAATCACTGAATGTCCAGGGCTCTCCTTTTCTAGACATAGCAGTGGACATGCGGTTTGTGGTGGAATGGGAGATCAAAAGAACTAGGGACATTTTTCCCCATCTTCATTCAAGACATTGCTAAGATCTAACAACAGACCCCCAAAGAAGCTCTTTCTCAGCAGCAGCTGGTGCAACCTGGATGCTGCTGTTCAGTGTTCAGGACCCCCAGGGATCCCTCATCTGTGAAAGGCAAGATCAGTATTTGGTACATGCTGGCTTTTTCCATGGGGCAGTAGGCAACAGCAAAGTTTCAGCTGTAAAGTGATACAACTCAGGAGTATTTCAGGAATAAATATTTGAAAAGTTATATGAAATGATGCATGCAAGAGTGTCCAACCATTCAGCTTTGGACATTTACTGAGTTAGGCCTGTATTTCTATGTGCAAAGCCTAAAAACCTGACTATGTTTATTTATTGATCTAGCAGCTTGCATTCCATGAGTTGGTAAATTGCTGTGGGAAATGAGCAGCTTGAACTTTTCTGAACTCCCACATATTGGTTGCTCTAAGCAAGATCCAAGTGTGGCAGAGAGGCTTGTCACTGCTGCAACCTCACATACAGAATATGTGAAGAAAAAAAAAGGCAAAAGTACGTGTGGAGGGAATTTTTCACAATTAGGCAACCTCGAAATAGACTGTTGGCCCTGAATTTGCCAAAATGGAGTGTCATATGGATTGAGTAAAAGGCAAATAATTCTCAATAACAGTGTCCTATGTTTCCATCTTCCCCCAGAACAGATGCTTTTCTAGCTCCCAGCAGGAAATAATGATCTTGAAGTGAGAAAAAAAGGAGAGGGGAAAGCAAAGCTCTTGTAGGTAAAGCTGATGTAAGATGCTGCTCTGGCTTGCAGATGGATACTTCTCTCCAAAACTCTCAAAGCTAATCTGGCTAAGAGTTTGCTTTGACTAACTCACGAGGAATTCCAAAGAAACCAGCTCTTGATTAAATTCAGAGGGATAATCTCATGCTTTGAACTTGACCTATTCTATTCTGGGTGTCCTGCATTCCTTACTCTGGGTTGCAGGAAGATAAAGTTGCTTCTTCAAGCTCTTGGAAAGAGGATTGACATGGGATGAAGGCAAATCTCATGGAAAGGCTCCAGGGACCAAACGTCAGGCCACCAGCACTTCAGCTGAAGAGAGTTAAAAGAAGAAGGCACCTTAGGCAAATGATTACTAAGGAGAAAGGATTTGTTAAAGCCACTGAAAGGATTCCTGGCAGCAGGATTCCCTCTCTTTACTTGACCTGAATACACACATATTGCTTCTTTGAATATTTTATGCTTTTCTGGCTTGTAGCATGCATTCCATTACTGTGCCCTGGTTTGAATGTTGTTTTCCTATGTCATTTGGAACAGTCTCAAGAAAGAAAATAAATGAAAAATGGTTTTTAAGGAAAGAAAAAATAGCAAAATGGGCATTTCCATCCCTAGTATCTGGGGCAAAAGATAGGGTGGTGAAAAATAAGCCTGCAGGGCAAAGTTCTGCTCTGATCACTCCTGTGCCCACCAGAGACAGTTCTAATCTAATCTAGGATCATGCACCATGGAGATACATTAATAAATTGTAAATTTATTATCCCTCACCTTAATCTGTGTATAAACCATGAGAACAGGCAAGTGTGTAGCAACAGCTGTAGCTTGCTCTGTCCTAGCAAGCAAGCACAGTTAGATCAGGAGGTTCAAAGATGAAAGCACTTTTACATGTTGGTTTAAAAAGCCCCCACATTTTCTATGTTAAAATATCACATCAGCGCACTAGCAGTCTTTCAGAGAAAAGGTAGAAACAAAATGGAGAGAGAGGAAGTTTGATAAGTAAACTATTTTCAATGTCTATTCTCTAAGAATTTTTCAGGATGAGATAAAAGAAGTGGTTCAGAATTTTTGGCTGGCCACTTTGTAAGTGATAACACTGAGTCAAGTGATAACACTGTTTGATTGGTTTTGGTTTTAATAACTCTTTGCTGCACTGGTATGCCGAGTGATTAAGTCCTCCCTATGCCATTCAACACACAAATGGCCAGAAATCAGCATCTCCATCATGAGTTTCATCTCTTCCTGGATTAGGTTTCTGCCATGTATCAGTTGGTTTGTCTCTCTAGAAGCATTAAGCATCTACATTAAGCAGCTGAAATAGGCAATGTGAATTACCCTTGAGTTGTTCCCTATTTAGGTATTGTCTGTGAGGATTCATATTTTTCATGCCTTAAACAGGAGTTTTACCTCTGATTTCTAGCAAGGTGTAACTACAGACATGGCAAACTGGCCCAGAGATCACATGGGGATCTCAGAAAAGTGCAAAACCTGTTCCTCTGGAAGCTGACTTGCAGATACCAGAACTGGGGAGTGATAAGGCAATGTGTAAATAAGTTACTGGGCCTTCAGATAGAATTATACTGTAAGAAAACACTGCCTTGCTCAGGGAAATGTTCCAGGATGTTTCCTGAAATATGTGGGGTATCAAAGGAAAACACCAAGAACTGCAGAATCATCTTTGTGCACAACTGGTGTGCAGCCATGCACAGAAATTCTCTCAGTTTGTGTTGGGCATAGGCTGTGTCCACCTGTAGGAGGATATATCAGCTACCCACGTGGTGCCCAGGGTGGACAAATTATCATGCATATTTAAAAGTCTTTCTTCCTCCATTGGGGAAGATGAAAACAGGAGCTCCTGCAACACAGCGTGCACAAAGCAAGCATTTCACAGAGGTACTGATCAATAAATGATGAATTGCCCTGGGCACATCTCAGCCATAGCAACTGTGCTCATCTGATGGGAAGGCTTTGCTTCACGTCAGTGAAAGCAGCAGGGACAAAGTGCGTGGGAGCCATGCAGAAAGGCTGGGGGGAGGCTTGTAGAGAGCAAAATACGTAGAGAATGGGAAATGTGCAAGAATGTTTGCTGCTGCTGCTGCTGATGATAATAATAACTAATAATAGTAAAGGTAAAAGAGCCTGCTTGCACGTAAGGCTTACTAACTGTTCTAGGCAGGTGTGATAGTGAGTAGAGAACAGCATAAATTGTCAAAAGTACCAAAAAATGTGGTTTATTTTTGGGCTTTGGGCACCACTGGTGTAATACATACAAAGCTATTTCTTTGTCTCCATCAATGTACTAGAAATCCCAGGCCTAAGCGTTTGAAAAATCACTCACTGCTTCACTACTAAAATCTCAGTCCATTACCATTAATTTAATCATCTCCTTGTGGGTAGCTGATGCAGACATTCCTTTATATCCCCATAACGACTTCCTAACTATCCATCTTGAGTCAACGGGCAGGCAATAAACACCTCTTCACAGGTCGCTGACTGATTTAACTAGGCTCTAGGTTAAAAAATTACAAAATCACATTGCCAGTAAGTCATCACCCTGCAGCCCCTTGTGCAGATGTTTGGAGCAAGAGTAGCATCCAGTGGTCAAAATGTTAATTACATTATATGAGAGCATTGCATGCTGGAAGCGTCTTAATAGCTCCAGATTTCTTGCAGCAAAAAAAAAGCAGGTGAGCAGAAGCCTTGAAAATTCGGGGTCACACTTCCATTGCAGAAAGGAAAACTATGCAGGGTAGCACATTTGTCTTTCTACAAGGTTGGTGTGCTCTTTATCTGCTCATGCCAAGTGAGATCTACTGACCTTTACTAAGACTGAGGAATGGATGGATGGATGGGTGGGTGGGTGGATGGATGGATGGATGGATGGATGGATGGATGGATGGATGGATGGATGGATGGATGGATGGATGGATGGATGGATGGATGGTGCTGCACATGGATACCATGCACCAGGTCACATTCTAAGGAAAGGAGGAGGATGATGAGTAGGGAGGAAGGTACTGTGACCTTGGTCTGACATCTGTGGAAGGAAGCCTTGAGCACAGGACACTGCAGAGCAGCTGTGCTTGCAGTGCTGTGACTTGTCCTTGGCCCAAGGAGCTCAGGCACTGTGCACAGCTGAAAGCAGCAGACCTCTGTCCTGGAAATAGGACGCCAGCACTGCAGGGGGAATAGGTGGAGTTTGCCTCATAATGAAGGGATGTAGGAGAGGGGATGTCCTTAGGGGGAGGGCAGCACCTACCTGTTTATTGGTGAGGGCACACAGTTGGAGCTGTGGAGGTGGACTCTGCCTTCCTCCTCCACAAATGCTCTTTGTCTTCACCTGGCCTGGGAAGTGAGACAGAGGGCCAAAAAGTGAGACACACACTGAGAGGACGAGCCTTGCTTGTGCCTTATGGACTACAAGAAAAAAGTGACGTCAGATAAAGGCTCTGCATGTGCTCAAGGGCATGGAGAAAAGAGGTGAGTTCCTTGTTCTCAGAAGGAAAGGCTTCATTAATCACACTGCAAGTGAGGGAGCTGCCAGGTGCTCACAGGGGAGCACTGGGTTTAATCCTCCTAGCAAGGCAGGTGCCAGCCAGAGAACAGGGAGCACACTGTCCAAAAGGAAAACAAAGCTGTGGAGACTGCTGGACTAGGACATCAGAAATTTAGCAAGTGATAACTTGGGTTAGACACCTACGGCTAATTTTTCCCCCAGAACTGCAATAAATGATAAAAATTAAAATAACAAATAAATAACAAATAAATAAGAAGCTGGTTTTAGAAAGTCCACCATTCATGTCCGTGTGCTGTGTCGGCATCAGAGATGAAGGATCCCAGGAGCAAAGCTGGATGCAGCTTTATAGGTGTGCACAGAGCTCTGCCTTTCCTGGACAAAGTGCTCTGGTCTCCCCAGCACCAAGAGACTCGTTTTGCTGCATTTCTGTGGCCTTTCAGTGCACCATTCCTCTGTGACCTTGAGGCAGTAAAGCTTGTCTGGGGCAGTTAATGATTCTCCCTGCTCCCATGCAAATATTAGCCAAGGCAGAGGAGAACCAGCTGTGAGGGCTGCCTCACTTTCTTTTCCTTCCTCCTTTACTAACAGAAGAAATTTTGCAGCTCTAATGCAGAACCACACTTGCCCGAAGTGCTGGAGAGAGGAATTCTCCTTCACCATCTTTCCTGCTGTGTGTGTCTCCCCTCAAAAATACTGTGAAATGGTCAGATACTGAGGCATATGCAGGGAGAGTTCACCCCAAGGGCAAGATTGTTACTTAATTCCAGGCTGTCTTGCGGGCCTGGGTGGATGTATTTTCAAAATTATTTCCTTCAAGTTCACACTATCTGACATGAAATGGAGCACCCCAATAGAAAAGCCTTTTACAGAAGAGCTTCTCACTGCTTTCCTAGGAATGCGTTTGGGATTTTCCATCATGTATGTGCTTGGTGCAATGATGTCTCTGTGTATGCTGAGCTCTGCGTGCTGCAGGATTGCTCAGCAAGTCTTGTTGGAGTACATGGCAGAGGCAACTTCACGTCTTTTTATGGGGCAGATTGAAGGGCTCTCCTCTCCCCACCCCACCTGACTGCTCAGGTAGGCTGTGACACTTTCATGCTGCTAGCAGATGGCTGTGGGCACTAAATGGCACTGCTTGTGTCTCAAGAGCTCTCGGGTATTTTCTCCCAGGGAGAATGAATGTCATGGAGCAGGTAGATGTTGAGTACAGGGTCATGGGAGCCTCCAACACTGGGCTTGTCCTCCCAGTGTGGGAGCCCAAAGCACCATAACCTCTTCTGCCTGAAGCACGGTAACCAAACCAGCTTCCTGCACTTACCCTGAGACAGGAGTGCACTCTCCTTTCCTGCAGGAGGCAATGGAGCCTTCTACTGCCTCACAAAGCAATGCTTGTTTCACTCTCCTCCCCAAAGACAACACTGAAAGTGCCTGGGAAGATGAGCTGTACATAGAACGTATTAACAAGAAGGTTAAGAAAACAGTCCAGTGTCTGTTTTGTGTCACAATTTGCACTGCATCCTGCACAGCACACAGGAAAGCAAAGGAGAGGACTTTGCCTTGGCTGGGACATGAAGACTTGATGAATTTCCAGAGGTTTCAGTGTCCCTTCTGACAACCTGACCATGGGGGACACATTATAAGGGATGCAGATACCTCACTGTTGCACCACATTTGATTATGTTTACATACTGTCAGTGACACCTGCTGTGGTTTTGGTGGCCTGTGAATATTAAGTGCTGGGATATGAGGCCAAGGTAGGTTCATAATCCATATAAAGGATGTCCTGAAAATTCTTTGTGAATTTTCCATGAGAAACACAAAGTGTTCATAGAAATACTCCTATACGTAAACAGAATGCAATTAAAGTATCCCTAAAGTACATGTACTAAAAAAAAGCAAACAGCAGTAAATATGATAACATGTACACTGTGGAGATGTTTAAATTATCGAATAAAAGTGATTTACACTGAGACCATGTAAGTTTGGGAGAGGGCTCACAGTCACAGTGGGCTTCTCTTTGAGACTGTGGAGAGATCTCTTGTGCCAGGAGCAGCATGGCTCAGGGACAGCAAGGGTCAGCTCATTCCAGGTTGCTCAGTTTGTGTGGTAACCGTGCTAAAAATCTGATCCCATCCCATTCTGGAATGCCATGTCCCAAGGACACTGCACGTGTATGTAAGACCCCAGAGGCAGTGATTCCTTTTCAGATATTCCTCTCAGGTTTCATAGTATGCTGATACAGGAAAGCACCCTGGCATGAGGATCTGGTATCTAATGGGCTGCACACTGGCTGTGGGCTGCTTTGCATTTTATTGATTCTTGGCAGAGGCTGCACTGGTTCTTGGCTACAGGACCAGAAGCCTAATTAGCAACAGAAGCAAGGGAGGTCTCAGGGGTCATCTGGGTGAGAGCTGCTTGCAAAGATAGGCAAAGGGGTGCTAGGTGTTTGTGCTCTGCAAGCCTTCGTGCCTGTTAGCCACCACACTCTGAGCCAGCCCAGGAAGTGCACCTGTGAACCCTCAGCAGAAGCAGGTGGGTGCAGTGCCAATGCTCCTCACACCTCAGCCAGGGGCGACACGGGCATCTCTGCCCACCAGCCACAAAGAAAGACCTGACTGGCAGTAATGAAAGCACCTTGCTACAGCCCTCTCGAATCTGAAATCCGTTTTATCTCCCTTGTGGCCATGATCAGATTCCTCAGCCAGCCATCAGACCTGTTTGGCAAGCAGCTCCAGAGTCAGAGGGGTTTGTGGCTTTGCTTTGCAATGTGCTCGTTCCTTGTGCTGTGCTTGTTACCAGAATGAGACCAGCAATAAATGCAATGTTACGTAGAAAAGCCCTGCTATCAAAAGCCTCTTAGCACAATAATATTTTTGTAGAAAGCAAAATAACTTACTAAGATTTGTGAAGCTAATAAACCAACCCAGGCTTTCTACACTGATTTCCTACAGGAATTCCCAGCACAGCCAAACAGCAAAACTCACAGCTCTTTTGTCTGTAAACACATTCCAAGGCCATTTGACTAGAATGAGGTGTGGGCATGCAGGCTGATTTGTTTAGTGTTTCCCAGCTGGTCCCATCCTCCTTTCTGTCCTTGAGCTTCTCAGCAATGTCTGAGATAAAGTGTGGTTTCACTCTGGGGTCTCATGCAGAAGCCCTGCTGGAGGGAAGCATGGCCTGGTATTATCTTACAACCTCTGCAAGCCCTTTCTCCAGACTCATCTTAAGCACCTGCAGATGTAACCAGAGTAACCTGGGAGTGCAAAGTGATGCAGGAAAACACCTGTAGTCGAACCAAATATGGTGGTTTACAGGTGTAATGCAAGTGTCTTGACTTTCTCCAATATAAAATTATTCCCAAAACGAGGAGCAATAAAATCTCTCGTCAGGTCTTCAATCCCACGCATGTCAGGACACTGAACATACCCCTGCCCCTGAAATGCAGAATTCTTTGGTTCAAACAAATCAGGTTTAAAGGTAAGCCCCAAGGCCTGCAGGTGGGGCAGTGGAACCATTGCATAATAGCATCAGACCTTCCTAATTCCTTCAAATTCCTGCGTATCCTAAATACAACTGGAAAACAGAGCCTCCCACTCATACTGGAGAGCAGCAGCAGTTTGATAAGAAATATGGTCAAATGATACTAAAGAAAGAAGAGCCAGAGGAGAAACATTAGCTCCTAATATTAAAAATACGTTCCTGTTGTAGATACTTTATCTAAAAAAACTTAAAAGTAACATTTTATTTCTCCAAAGTTTAAATTTGTCCCTAAAGTAGTCATGGGAATGCAGCACGAAAGTTCTGTTGCTGCTTGTGATTCAAAACAAAGTGTAGTTGTTCAAAAGCTTTGAACCAGCCCAGGATTTATAATACTTGTAAAGCTGGTTCAACTAGACTGGCAGAAGGTCAAGGTCCTGCTTTAAGAACTCAAATTTGAGAGTTACCCTGCACAAAGGCGTTCTTCCTTCAAGAAAGGCTCTGTGGTGCAGACTAAGGCTGTTGCTTCTGCTTTTACAGGAAGACAGTTTGTGACTGTGTGTTCTGTTAAATGTACCTGGGAGGATTTCATACCCTTCTATTTTCCAGGTCACCTGTCCCTCAGGGAAAAGAAATTAAGGAGGCAGGGAATTTAATGTCAGAGACTGATAAAATCATCATTGATGCAGAAAATAAAAGCAGATAATAACTTCCTCTTAGAACACAAAAAATCACAAGGCATGAAACAAAATAGCTAAAGAAGTGGAAAGTGCTTCTTAACACTGTACACCATTAAGCTCTAAAGCTCCTTGTCACAGGACAACAGGAGTCTGAAAAGCTGTTATAAGTTGAGAGACCAATTGGACAAAAAAGGAAGAAAAAGCAATCAAAAACTGTTTAATATTAATCACCCCTTCTATCTAAGGTGGTCCCAAGCTGCAAATGGCTGTAGACCAGAAAATTACTTTATATAATATCTCATTTTTTTCCCCTGGGTTTTTATTCTACCTTCTACACCTGCTGTTGTTCAGCGTTTTGCCTCATGCAAAGAAGGGATTGAAATGAGGATCAAAAGATCAAACCTTTAAAATGATAGAGTTGCAGAACTTGAACACAAGCATCCTCAACAGTAGCTTTTGCTTTCTCTCAGTGAGCAGCAGAGAAGTACCCCCCTGCACTGGCCACTGTTAAGTGTTTCTCCTTCTAGGATGTCCAGCTCTAAAAACATTAACTGTCCTTTTCTCATCTCATTCCACCCAAAAAAAGGGAAAACCTGAATCATGGCAATGCATAGTAGACGACAAACACTGGGAAATCTTTTATTTACTTTCTCTTTTTTATTTTTTAATTGACTGAAATGTCCTTATTTCCTGAAATACACAGCGGTGTCTCCCAGTAATTTAAATCCTTTAATTGTAGTTTGGGCTTTTCTGGAAGAGAGAGTAATTCTAATTGTCTGCACTCTTCCCCATGCTCTCCCTTGTTGCTGTGTTCATGGAGATCTGGAGTTGAGAAGGAAGGAAAGTAGGGATGGCATGTTCACCACCACGGGGTGCCACACGTGCACCCAGCTCATCCCTCGGCGAGGGCAGATGATGCAGCTGGCAGGAAAGCAGGCCAAAGGGCAGCTTTCCCAGCTACAGAAGCAGGGTTATTATCTCCCCTGGTGCTCCTGCAGAGATGGAACACAACCCCACCACAGCCTCCCTTTCTCACAGACCTGCTCCCTGGCACGGCGCTGAGGCAAGATGTAGCTCAAGGCAGAACTTGGCTCGGGATCTACTTCTGTCCCTGGCCCTTTTCAAGAATATAATCTGTTAAATTAAATATCAAACATTTTTTTCCTAAATAAACAAACCACTACATACTTCACTTTTGTTCCAAACACACCTTTTAATGACAAGAGAAGAGGATTTTGCAACTCCAGCTAAAGATGGTCCCCTGAGCAAACAAACAAGCAAGTAAATAAAAGGGCTCCTCAGAAGGCTGTCTTTACAGAAAGGACTACTTTATAACCTAATTTTGAAATTAAGTTTATGTATAAAGCACCAAAATAGCAGAGCAGAGAATAATGAATATTCTGAAGTTATCAGTACCACACTTAAAATCTGAAATTTATAATTAAAATGGAGCAAGGGAGGAAATTCAAAGGATCTGTTGATGTCCACCACACAAGCCTTCAGTCTTTGTAATACCACCAGATCAATAGCTGCATGAGAAAAACATCAGTGGTGTTTGAGAAGGCTGGGAATTTTCCAGGTTCACTCTTTGTTGTGTTTCTTTTTGTTGGGTTGTTGTTTGGTTTTTTTTTCTGGTTTTCAGTTTGGGAGAGGGTGTGTGTTTGGTTGTTGGATTTTTTTTTGAAAAAATCCCAGATGTAGACATAGATATTTGTTGCTTAAAGTAATTCTTTCAAACCAATGTGGCTTGCTTTGCATTTTTGAAATTCTGTAGAAAGTGTTCGAATGATCAGTGTTTTCTTTAAAGCTTCCAGGAGTTATTTGGTTGTAAGGAACTTAAAACTTTGCTTTACAATATTTTAAGGAATAAAAATCTCCTTCATATTGGACAGAGATTGGAAATGTGAAGTCTCTGCCACTAGAGTTAAAAATTTTAAATAAAGATGCAGTATCTCCTTCTATTCCTCAAAATGAATGTGCTTATTTTCAGAGCAATGAGTTTGGAGGTTTTAACCATATTTTACTTGAACTTAAAATTAAGTTTTTTGCAAATTCTATTTGAAAATGACTTTACACTTTTTCAACAGAGAAATCTAACAAAAATTATAAAAAATAGAAGAATGTTTCAAAAAATAATGAAGGAAAACTTACAATTTAAATGTTTGTTGCAGAATTTATAACTCTTCTAATATGTTTTCCTAAGCACTGAATTATTTTCAAAGGTAATCGAAACTCATTCACTTTGCCATTATAGGGAACAACATTTGCCTTCTTTAGAGAAAAGTATTTTCAACCTTTTCATCAGACCTTGTTTGGAAAGCCTTTTTAGCAGTTTAAGCTCAATCCTGCACACTACTGACTCAGCCAGGCTCAGTCCCTTTCGGAAAAATAAACCAGACCATCACTGACTCCAGCTGCCATCATTTCCCCAAACTACTTACTGGGGAAAAAGTCTTAAAATTATAGCAGTGGGTTCCAGTTAAGTTATTTTTCATTAATTGTTCAAATTAAGTTCTTTATGGTTACAGGTAAGACTTTTTGTTTTGTAAAATAGGTGAAAGCCACCAAACAGATGATGATGTGCTCCTGGTAACAGAGGCAGTAGCAGAGGAGGAGAAAAAGGAAATTATTTTGGGATGTTGCAAAATGCTGCAGCAAAATCAATCCAGCAAACAGCAAGATGAACCAAAACATAACACAAGCTAGTTTAAAGCCTGAAACAGTGCTTTAAAATGTTGGGGTCTGTGTGGAAGAGAAACAAGGAGGAAACAGCAGTGAAGCTCTGTCTGAAATACCTCCAGTAAATGTGATTCTCCAATTTTGCCTGCCAGAGATAAAGAAGTATTTAATGGCTTAATTAACCCACCCTTCCCATGAAATCTATCACGCTGTAAAATTTCCACTGGCTCCCATGAAGCATTCCCGAGGTCCCAGGAGTGGGGCTGGGGAGCCCTGGGAGCCTGTCCAGGCCAGGCAGGGACAGGCAGCCAGAGGCAACACAGGACACGGGGCAGGGAAGAGGAATGAAAGTCCTGCAGGGAGTGAGAGCAGCAGGGAGAAAGGAAAAGGAAATGTAGCAAGTTCAAATAATATAATTATATATTTATAACATAAATAAATTGCATAGGATAGTGCAGGCACCACACTGCAGCTGATGTCACTCCACTTCCTTGTTTTCACTTTCACCCACCTTGGGCTGACAGGATGCATTTTCTTTTATTACAGTACTTTAAATAACTGGAAGAATAAGCAATCTTGTGCTTCAGAATAATCCTTCTCTCCCCAGAATGTTGTCCCTATTATATTTCCACAGTAACAGAGCTCTGACACGTCTACTGCAGGAAGTCCATGTGTCAATACCTCCTCCAGCATTCATCCCCCCTTCATTCCTGCTGATCCTCACACCCCGCTTTGAGGGGCCCCTCTGCCTCTGGCTGATGCTGGGGGTTGAGCAGTGCCTGGACCAAAGGTCTGTTGACCTGGTACCTCCCTGGAGGCTCCTGGAACAAGGAAAGAAAAGGAAAGATCCAGTGGGCCCCACTGTCTCCAGGTCAGATGGGGAGGAACCTCGTGCTGGCCTATGATGTACTGATTGAGGCTGGAAAAAAGAAGTGAAAAATTTTAAGGGGAACAGCAAAATAATTTAAAAATCACTGAGAAAATGAAGGGAAAAAAGCATCAAAGTCCTGAGGGCATTCACAGCCCTGCCTGACCCTGTCAGCCACACTGGGCTTCCCAACCTGCTGGGGCCCAGGAGCCCACATCAGCCCCCAGCCGTGGGTCCCACTGAGCCATGCCCTTGTCCCAGCCTGTCCCCATCCCCAGGGATGTGCCCCCATGCCCCCAGAGCATGGCTCCTGGCTGGGGTGGTGGATAGGCCCATCCCAGTGAGAGGTGGATTTTAAGGTTAGCCAGTGGGGGTGGCTGTTTTCACCATTTTCCTCAGGGATGTGAGGAAATCTGCCATCCCAGCAGCACCGAGGTGACCGAGACAAATGAGGGCTTTGGAGGAGTCCTTCAGTACAATCTGGAATTCACGGGCTGAGAGCCTGTCTTGCTTCTTCCCCTGCCTCCTGTTGTTCCCAGTGTTTTCCTTTCTCTCTGCACCTCTTGTCCCTTGTATCACATCTGTCCTCTGGTGAAAATGAAGATAAAAAACTGTCCCTTCTGGGGGAAACAGAATTGCACTTCAGCTACAGCAATGGAGCCCTAGATGTTTTTAACTCTTTTCCTCCTTATGTATTCTAAAGGAATATTCATTCTTATCATTAACCATCCTAAAGGCCATACCAAAGAAGAATTTAATATATTTTGTAGCTTGAAAGATATGGTATGTGATTTTGTTTCAATCAAAGTGCTAGTAAATACTTCAGATGATCCATTCTAGCTGCCTGTTTACAGGCTTTTTAATAACCAGCTGAAGATGTAGAATGATGGTTGTCACCCCAGGAATCACTGGGCTCTCCTCTCTGTATTCTCAATTCTGTAAATACATTCAGCTGTAGTAGGATCATCTTTCCACTTTGGACACTGTGTCCCATTTATCCCATCAAAGTTAAGCCAGCAGAGCATTCCTGAGAGATTTGGGAGGTACCATACTGAAATCTGACAGAGGGTGGGTGAAAGAGCAGGGATATCCAAGAGAACAAAAACACCTTCCCAAACGAGTGACTGGGCACCTCAGAAGAGGTTGCTAAAGGAATGTAAGAAGAATGCTGCTCTGTTCTATCTCTTCTTTCTTGTTTGAATTCTTCCTCTCTTTTGTCAGCAGTATCTCTACTCCAAATATTTTTCTTCTTAACACCCTCTCCACGGGCATTTTTTCTCTAAAACCACAGTATGCTGTCTTTGACAACAAAAGCCCTTAGCTCCTCTGGGCAGAATTAAGAAAGATGCAGCTTAAATTATCAAAAGTGCTATTTCATCAGCACAGCTAATACTGATTTCCCTATTCAAATACACTACAAGATAGCTTTCATTATCCCTTTAAATACACATAGTTTTCACAGTTTATTTTATTTACAAATATGTAAATAAATTTTTGTCTGTTCTTGGTTTACATTTTCAGCCATAGCTTTGTTGACACACTGCTGCTGATCATTTCATGTCACATTTAGCATGGCCTTGCTACTCTACCTTATTAAGGATTTTTGAAAAATTTTCTTTTTCCCAGGAGAATGTGGAGCCTGATCCTCTAGTCTTCCCTGCAGTGTAAAGTGAAGTTCTTTCTCTCTCATATTCATTCACCCTAAAAGCAAACTTTTGCAATATTTAAAGCAAAGGTCTCAGGGAAGAGATAGCAGCCTCCTCACCAGCTGTAATTAATCCCTGAAGCAGATCACATCCTGCACAATTACAAAGATGATACAGCTGAAGACCACACCTGGTGAGCACAAAGGAGCCTCAGTTAAGAATGAACAAGTAATGGAAAGATGGTGGGTGTCTTTTATGACATCCAGAGCTGGAGGGAATGTGCACAATTTTGCCAGAGGTCTTCAAGCTGCACCTTTAGGACTGGTTTAAATGCTTTCCTTTTGTGTATCACTAGACATTATGCCATTTCCCTTTGGTGCCCAAGCTCTAAATAGCATCAGTAACTCCACAGCAGGCTGCAGGGCTTAGTGGAGACATGGTCTTCACCAGTACCTGCTGCCCAGCATCCTCAGCAACTTGGTGTGTGTGGTTTCGTGGTGTAGGTGATCTCTCAACACAGCTAAAGCTTCACCATGCTCTGTCTTAGGCAGCTTTGTTAGTTCCATGCTCTCAAGCATGTTCCAATCTACTTTTCCCTTCCCTTTTCACAGTGCTCTTTATCAAGGTGGTGCTTGTGGGCAGAGAAGCCTTGAAAAGGATGAACCCAGAGCAGCAGATTCCCTGCAGAAATCAGAGGCAAAGGCTAAAAAGAAGGTAATCTATACACTATATCTTATTAGGCCACAGTGTATTCAGATTTTAGAAGGACTGTTTTTGAAGTGGCAGGTAGTTTTAAAATTGACCTGCTCAGCCACAAGACTTCCAAGCAACAAGAAATGTAGTTGAATTTGAGCTGTACATGCTATGAGACCTTCTCCACCACTTCTAATTTTCTGAAGCTGGATAAATCCTCTCCGAACTCTGTGTTTGCAGAGGCTTTTGGCTTTATATTTACCTGTGTTTGCCCCATAAGTTTTATCTTCTGTTTGTTTCTGCAATATTTTAATGGCTTTGACTTTGTGACTTTCAGGCATCTGAAGTGCTACAGCAGATGGGAACAATAACATCTTCATTAGAAGGTGTTGCCAGTCTGGGTTTTAATTCAGACTTTTCCAGCTCCTGATCGGTGGTCCAGTGATTGAAATGTATGTCAAAAACATTTTCTTTTAGATTTTTTTGGGGAAAAACAAGAAGATGAATCCTACATTTTCATTTTGTGTCCATCCTTGGTCTTTGAGATGTCCCTTTAGAAATGTAACTCTTGTGTAAGAGCACAATAAGGGCCCACCAGTGTGCCTGTCTCCTAAAGGCTGTGAACACTCAGTCTTTGAAATCTGCCTCTTTGTTTGCAGAGCAATGAGCCAAGCAGTATCATCAATATAAAGCTCCCCAGCCTAAGTCCTGAGGCCTGCAAAGATATTGTACTGAAGGGAAGAAGTGCAAAAACTGGATGAGCAAATTACACTTCATCTCTTTGCGCTTAACCTGGGTACCAGTAAACAACCCTTTTTTCTTTAAATTTTTTTAAGCTGCTATCTAATACTCTAACAAAAGCAGATAACTTGGTAAATTTTTCTCAGGTGATAGTAAATCATGTTTTGCATTTATTGATTATTTATTTCGGGTTTTTTTTTGGCAAACAGTTGCTTTATAGAGACTCATCTTTTTAGCATGGGTTAACATTTCATACCTATAGAAGTGCAGAGATTCCCCTCTAAAACTCTACCTGAAAGAAAACAGTTTAAAATTATTCAACTGAAGGCAATAGCAAGTCTGAGATTAAAGCTAAAGAAACAACTGGAAATAAATTAATCAGCCTGGTCAGCATATCCTTCAGCATTTTTGTACAGGTAACACAGTTGTAGTAATCCTGGCCCTGGCATTCATCAGTGCTCTTGTTGCTTTGTCCCACATTCTGTGGCAGTATCTGCTAGTAATGCATTAACAGAAATCACCTTCCCAAGGCATGGAAACACATTTTTTTTAGCTCCTGACGTTATAAACGTATCTTGAATCAATAGAGCTGGCCACTTACTGCGAGAATCGGAAATGCTGTGGGAGGTAATTGCTCCACAGCAAATGACTTCACATAATTTGATAGTAGCTAGGTCTCATGCATTATTCTTGCTGTTAATCCGTTGTGATTTATTATCCATTTCTACTCCATTTTTCATTACATTACTGTTCAAGGTTTTTCCTGATCTCTGCTTCTCAGAGCCTAGTCTCACATTTCATTGCCAGCAGTTCAAATTAAGAATAAAATAGATTAAACACTTGAACTGCTGTGCTCAACAAATGTGTTTCACTTGTACTGTGTCTGGAGGGTGTCCTGGGCAGTCCAATCTTTTCATTTTTCATTTCTTATGGTAAGTCAAAAAGAGTATGTCCATAAAACTCCCCTTTTTGGAGTAACAATGATTAGATTTCACTTCAAAATCTGACTACAAATACACAGCACTGTGCCTTTTCATTGTGCAGCCGACATTTATTGAGCGTTTGTTAGAATGTTTTGAAAATATGTAATTATCTATTACTTGTGTTTTCCATGCTTCTTGAGGTTTAAGGATTGTCAGATGGACAGTAGATAAAGACAGTGCAGGCTGATCTCCATTCCTTTCCACCCTGTTTTAACATTTTCATTCTGTTAGTATTTCTCTAGGATTACTCTGCTTGAGGGAGGCTGGACCAGATGACCAACTGTGGTCCCTTCCAACCTTATCCATTATATGATTCTGTGATTCCCAAATGAGAGATGTGGGTGAGAGCCCTCAGGTGATGAGTGGGAAGAGTGACCACAGAGCAGATTCCTCTGCAGATTGTCCAGAGCTGTAAGTGGGTTCTATACACAGCCATGGGGAGCAGGCAGGACAGCCCCAAAATGCCTCTTTGCTTGGAGCTGTCTGTCCAGAATTCTGGCACAATGTTTTCACAATTGTCAGTGCTGGATGTGAAATAAGGCTTTGTTAAAACAGGGAGGAGAGAGGGCTTCTCTCTGTGCCAAGATAGCAGGGATCAGCAGTAGAACCTGGAATAATGCTCTTTTTTTGCCCCAAAGCCTACAGTGCTTTTGCTGGATTGTTTATGGGTGGTAAGGCAAGGAGTTTCAGGTGACAGCTCAGAGCTAAGTAACCTCTCATGAGGCTCCTCCTGTTTGCCTCTAAATAAAAGTGAAATATTTGGAACTGAGCTACCTGAAGGCTTATAACAGAAGGAGGCAGCATTTCCACCAGGTTGGACTAAAGAACCCTCAAAGCTGTAAGATTATGCTCTTCACTACCAAAGCACAAGCAGGATTCCAGCCTATGAGTGACTGGAGTAGTGAGGATCATTTACTGTCCTGGATGATCCTATGATAGTTGGACTACCCTCTAGGTTCCTTAGTCAAGGGACTACCTCTCAAATTACAGGAGGAGAAGGCATCATCTCTCTTGGTCCTGGAGCATGGTGGGAGGTTTGTCAGACTTCACTCCCTTTCCAGTGAATGCAGTTCTCCTTGTGCTGCACACAGACTCCTGGCTTGTGTTTAGAAATCTGTGGCCATTAAAGATGCCCAGGAAGATAAGTAACACTGCAGGCATTTGTTTTGACAGAAATTCTTTCTGCCTAAATGAGACCTTTGTTTCAGCTGACAGTTCAACAGAATGCTTGTCTGTGCTTTACATGTGTGACATTTTCTGTGGCTAAAGCTCATTTTACATGGTAGTAATACATCATCAGGAAAGTACTGAGCTTTTTTGCCTGACCTTCTGTAGTTCCTGTTCCCATTTTTAGAAGCCACTTCAAATGTTGCTGTTGGTCATGTTCCATTTATATTCAGTCTGTTCCTCACGTCACCGTTGTCACTCATACTGCTAACTAGGGAACAGAGAATTAACATTTGTTTTCAATGAAAGTGCATTTTCAGTCTCCTTACCTATCACTTATTAATTGAAATTTCAGCATTACTTGCAACACACAGAGGATGTTTTGGGTCTCTACTCATTACATGGTATATGCAAGTTACAACCTACCACTAAAAAAGAGATTTTCCTATAATGAAGCAAATAATAATTTGTGACTTCCGTGGATTCGGGGTAAAGCTCATATCTCTTTCTGGTAAAACTGTGACATAACAATCACTAACAATGATGGATTTTCATCTACAACCTCCGAGGGTTTTGCTTTCTATCCCTTTTTGAAGCAAGTGATGTCACAGCCATGATGTCACCACTTTATGTTAGGATGGGCAGGATTTCCTCTCTCCTGCTCCTCTCATTCCTAAGCCAGTGAAATGAAGCTGATGGAAGAACCCTTTATCTAGGCCTGCCTGGCAAGAGCTGGTCTTGTTACCATTTCTTGTCTGCAGGCTTGATACAACTGTCCATTTTCCTGAGGGATGAGGGTCTAAGGTGACAGTTTCATTACTCAGAGACCTCCAACTGACAGGCAAGTCTGTCTCTAAATATAGCATTTTGTACCCTCTGCTACAATCATTCTTTTACCATAAATGTGCCATTAAGCAGGGTGTTAAAAATGGGTTCCATTTATGTTAGAAACAGGAGATTCATTGCTGCACCCACCAGAGGTCTTTATGGAGCAGCAAACACTATCATTGTCCTTGTGGATGTGATCTGAATGGTCAGTGAGGTCTCCACAGAGGATCCTGTAGAAAGCAGGACCTCCACCAGCTGTATCCAAACCAATCTGCTTCCTCAGGGCTCATTTATCTCAAAGATCCCATTTAAATGCATGTGTCCTGGCCCCTTCTCCACTCCCCCTTTTATTTGTCTGCCTTCCAGGTGGTGAGCAGTTGGACAGTTGTGTGCTGGTGTAAGAGTCCTTCCCACTTCCAGCAGTCAAGAGATTGTTACTAAGAACTCTTCCTTGTTGGACTTTCAGGGGGTCAGTAAAGCACAAAGCTGAAAGTCACTATGGCAATGTCTGACCATAGGAATTTGACCCACCTGACTTTTACAGCTCAAACTACACAAATACAGTTAAGGAAAGAAAGGCCTGGAAACAGCTGCCTTGGAGACATCTGTGGGGAAAAGGACATCTGGTCTTGAGACAGACTGCCCTGGGCAAGACCCAGGTAAAACTTCCCAAGTTCAATCTCTCTGAAAGTTATTATATCATGTAGGCATGACTTTTAGTTTTGTTTGAAACATCTGAGGTTTTCCCAAGATAACCTACTCACGGCCAAATGGCACGGGGTGTTACCCTGAAAGTGAACAGGCAGAGGTATTCCTTTAGAGCATGCTGTATTTTGACTGAATTATGTCAGTAACAGTTTGCTGAGCCTGAAACTAAAATACTTTTTGCTGGAGCTTGTCAAAAGAGCTTATACCCAGCATATGGTTTGCACAGTCACTCCTGAAACAGCCTGAGCCATGTGAATATTTAGCCCACGTAGCTTTGACCTATGTGTTTGAACAAAGCTTTAAATTTCTTCATACTTTCTTAGTGCCAAGACCTTGGTAGTTCTGCAGAGCAATAGCTTGGCACAGCAAATGAAAGTACACCTAAGGAATGCCCCTGCTGATGACGGATGTTGTGAGCAATCATGAGTCATATCTGTAGTGCTCTGGGAGGTCAATCAGAGGGTGCCACTGGAGAAGCACTGAACTGCAGCTCCTGGGCAAGTCCCGTGCTCTTTGGCATGATATTTTTGTCATAAGTCTTTGCAAATTGCCCTGCAAGGCCCTTCAGGTATCATCTCCTCCACTGTTCTGACTAATCCATCCCACACATGTGGAGTGATGCACAGGTGGGCATTGTACACCAGGTCCTTACGGAAATGCAGTGGAGATAAAGGTGATCCCCCACACTGGCAAGGACCTTGATGTCTGGGGTTCCAGTGCAGCGACCACAAAAACTGAGTGCATTTGTTTGGACCTGCACGTCAGCTACAGTGGTCAGCCACCTCAGAGGTTCAGCCTTAGCTGCAGCCTGTACAGAGCAGGATGCTCCGGATTTCCTGTATGGAGATCTTATCTCAGGCATTCATAGGAATATGGTACAGGTATGAGCAGGATAAAGTATGTTTGCAGTACATTTTGGTATGGCATAGTTCCCCTCACCACCTCTAGCTCTGGATAAATGCTCCCAGGGGTGTTCAAAGATTTTTTCTAGTATTATTTTGTAAGCACAGAAGACTTTGACCAAAGAGACCACAGTGTGAGCATATTGCAGATATCTCCATGAAAGAGTGAGTGAATATGCAGCAAGAAGCGGGTGGCCCGTGGCAGTAACACTGGCTGGGCTGTCAGTGACAGGGAGCTGGCAGCAGGCTGGCAGGCACTGTGCCACCTGCGCAGCCGTGAGGACAACAGAGCAGGCAGGAAAACATTCTGCAGGGGCTGTCCCAGCTGGTCCCTTGATGCCTTGACCACTTGCTTGGCAGACTGTGCCCAAGCTGAAGCCCCTGGAAATTCCCTGGCAGCCCACCCAAAAGGGTGCAATACCAGCCTTGTTACCTGCTTTCAAAAGCTGGTTGTGCAGAAATGCAGGATCACATTTTGTAGGGCCTAAGGCTGGGAAGCAGCCAAAGACAGCCCCTGGTGGGAGGCAGGGATTTTTGAGTGGATGTGGCATGGCTGATCATGGACCCCAAAGGATCCTTCTTTGTTTGCCTCCAACACTTTAACTTGTCATCCTGATGCAACCCATCCCAAACTGTATTTCTGATGTGTACTCGCAGCCCCAGATGGGAGTGCCCAGCCTGAGAGTGGCATAGCTTCACATGGATCCTGTGGGAATTATTCAGCATCACATCTTGGAATGGAGGACAGAGGCATGGGACAAACACAAGGATTGGAGCAGCAGGACCGGGTAGGGTCCACATACCACAGCCAAGTGCCCTTCTGCTGCTTCTTTTGCTTGTGCACAGTGCCCTTGGGAATGTGCATTCACAGCTCTGCTGGTGTTTGTAAAAGCAAGGGGCAAGCCAGACCTGCCTCCCGTGCTGGATAGGGAACAGGAAGAGACCATGGAGGGAACCACAAAGCAGGCACAAGCCTCAGTATGTGTGGCAGATGCAGAGGAACCACATGGGGTTAAACTCATGTAAACACACAGGGGACTCGTCATCTAGGGAGGGAGGTGGTTGGTGTCAACACCAAGCAGTAACACGGCCCAAATCTGTACAGCAGCTATCTGTCAGGAAAACAACATTTTGGGGTTCAGTTGTCAGTGTTGGAGTTTTTAAGCAAGAAAAGACCTGCAGTGTTTGATAACCATGGAGGAGGCATGAACTACAGGGATTACAGTTTATAGGTGATACAGTTTATTGCTCATAGGACAGTTTTCTGCTTCTCAGTGCTCAGGACTGAGGTAAGTTTGTGGGGGCACATCTTACAGCTGAGATGACCATGGTGTGAGGTTCTCCTCCAATGATTGGGAAACCCCCTCAGGTCCCTACCATATTTTTAGTGGATTCTGCTACTTGTGAGGTAACAAGGTTCTGTGCCTGTGTGGGTTTGTGTGAGAGCCCAGCTTCCTGCCTGTGCCATGAAGTTTTGTTACACCACAGGTACATCGTGGCACCTGAAAATAGTGACCTCCACATGATATTAATGGTTGAGACCACGTAAACTGCAGAAAGCTTAGCCTCAAAGACACTGCAGCAGGAGGATCATGGGGGTGCTTTAAAGAGGCTGAGGCAGTCCTTTGCCATTACAGCAACCACATCATCTAAGCCTCTGCACAAATTCAGCAAGCTTATTCCTAAAGTAGCTAGATTTCTGTTCTCACCCTCCTGTTGCAAAAGGTCATCATAAAATATGTTAAACGATACACATCTTAACAAACCAACCCAAACAAACTCCATCTTCCACAGGAAATTCTGTGTATCTCCCATGGTTTGCTGAAAGTAATGTGTAGGACTGCACCCTCAGCATCCTGCCTGCCCAGGGAAATGTGTCATTTGTGAGGAGCTACAGGAGGATCATCATTACTTGGCTGTGTTTCAAGGCTTTAAAACTGAGACCTTCCTTTGGATCAGTGACACTGTAGCAATACTCATTTGGCTTCAGAAGCACTGTCAGAGTGCTCAGCTGACCCTGCAACCGCAGTGCAGCTCCTCACACCTTGCTGCTTGGCTCCTTCCTGCTCACTGAAGACAATCCTGGGCTGCATTGTCTGATTGAACATCCAATATGTAATCAGAAGCCACCATTTTCAGAGCTAAGATGCTGATCAGAGGTGGGTTGGTTGCCCAGACATGTCACTTCCCAGGGACATGGGACCCTCTTCTACCTGCATTCCTGTGCATGAAGGGCCAGGTAGCTGATGCAGAAGGAGCTGGCTGTCCAAACATGCTCCCATTATATGACTGTTTTGTTTCAGTCAGCCAATACTCAGTGGCACTGTGGGTTTATTTCCAGCAAAAGGGGAAGATTATATGAGTAAGGTTATTCTTGTTTGTGCAGTCCTGTTTGTTTACAGGGAAGTGCATGCATTGCATGCCTGTGTCCCCAAAACAGCCTGGAAATGAACAGCACACTGTTGTGTAGCTCACTCTTTTCAAGACAGCTTTTCCTCTCAGCTCTGCTTGCCCAAATTTTCTGTCTCCTGAAGATCTGTCCCGGGACAAGTCTCTCCATTACTCTTCCTTATTTTTTCCTGGCTTCCAGCCTCCAATATGCCTTCAGCAGCCAGCGTGCTTTCCTCAGCATTTGCAGCTCATTCCATCAGGCCAGGTTTTAGTTCCTGATACACTTACATGCAATGTATTATGTAAGTTCCTAGCATTTTGAGCTGTCATGGCCTTCAGAGGCTGTTTTTCTCTTGGAGAAATCCTACACAGATTACCCACTGCTCTTAACAAGGTCTCTGCCTTTTGCCTATAGAAAGTTATTTGATTTCAAATTTAAATAGCTTCTACTAGAGCAGAAAGATAGGCTTCAAATCACTTGTGTGAATGGTAAAGGACAGTACTTGAGAGAAATTCTACAATGGAAAATTATTTTAAATAAGCAGAAGTTTGTATTGCTGCATACTAATTATTCTGTACTTCCTTCTGTGTTGTTAAAAGACAGTGAGTTCCAAGAAGTTTCAGTTCTGAAACTTCAGATGTCCTGAAATTATGTTCATTGCAACCTGCTCCACCTGATGCCTTAAGTTTTAGCTTTTATATTTTTTAGATTCTGTGCTGTTTTAGGTTTCATTGTAAGTGCTACTAAACTCTCTTCACAGACTAGATAGACAAAACAATTCCTTCTTTAGCTCGATACCAAGGACAACTTTCAAGCTCAAGAAAAAAAACAACGGTGAAGTGAGAAGTAAAAACAAGGAGGATGGAACTTCATAACCTGAAGCTATGTTTGGATAATTCACTCCAATATGCTAGTGGACCAGAACTTGTAAAAGTGTGAGACCTTGTGATTGGATGTCCATTTTGTGACCATTTTGGGGCATCTTAGGTGTGGCCCAGCCAGACTCTTGTGCTGTCCAGGTGTACCCATTGAAGCCTCTTAATAAATCCCTACTTTATCCTTTTGCTCTGTCTAGTCCCTGTTCCAGGTGAGCCTCCAGAATGCGTCACACCACCATAGCTCTGCTTATGTGAGGAAATTCCTAATTTCAGGTGCTGCTTCCATTTTCTTGCCTGGTTATACTGTTGCTAAAGTGTTGCTCCAGAGCACATTGTGGTGTAGCTCTGCCTTGGCAGTGGAGAGCAGCTCAGCCTAACTCCAAAGTGCCTGAGTTTGAGAAATCAGGTTCTGCACAGCAGCACCTGCACGAGGGACACCCTCTGCCCTGAGCACCCACAGGGTGGGCTCCCAACAAAGGCTCTACCCCCATCCCACCGAGCGTGATTCTTCGTGTGGGACACAAGAGCTGGGATGGAGGCCTGGACGTGCCAGGCAGGCAGCAGGAGCACGCTGCGACACAAATCCCCTGTGCACTCCTGATCCTCTGAGCCAGGCAGGTGTTCAGTTACCCAGCACATTCATAGTGCTAATCACCATCCTGGACAAGCACATCCGGGGGTCTAAGGAACACCTGCCTGTACTGATCAGTGCCGCCCTGATTTTTCCAAGTTTTCTGAGGCACTTTCTAACTTGCTGTTTTCACAGTTCTTAGTTCTTTTCACACACACGGGTGTCGTTATCAGAAGTATGTTTTGATAAGACAAGGTTGTTTACATATTTTCTCTTGGTGTGGAAAACAACTGATGGACAGTTGTCTTGACCAATGGGGTGGGAGAGGTGTCAGCCTTCTTCTCCAATCTCTGGTCTGTGTGGAAATACTATAAATATGGCGTCAGATGTTTTAATAAATAGTTTTCAGCCTTCTCAAGAAAAAGTGTCCGTGTGTGTCCTTGCCTGTCCCACAGCGACAGATGCAGGGTAGGTAGGATTTGCCAGAAATCTGCTCTCTCGTGTGCAGCTGTGCTACCAGGTTTTCAGGAGAGTTCCAAGTATGAGTGACTACACAGCTATGGAGATGTGAAGCAGAGACATATTGAACTTTTAAAGATGTGTTTCCCACAAATCAATGAAGTGCTGGTTCTCACTTTTATTTCCATAATCAGATTACTTCTTTTCACTATGAGTCAGCTGTCTGCTAATATTTGATTTGCACTTTATAGAGAAAGATTTTTTTTTTCATATGATTTCCAGGGAGGCAGCTGAATGCTGGTGAAGGTGAGAACTAGCTGTAGGCCAGTGGTAAATGAGAAGCAGAAAAACATTTCAGTCCAAGCAACATGCAGTGACCTAAGAGAAGGGCTCTTTCTGCACCACAAGTAATGCAGCATTATAGGAAGGATCAGCAGAATGAAACAGCTCATGCTGAAAGCCTGTCGTCTACATTAGGAGCTTTTTAGGAGGGTTACTCACGACCAGCTCATCTGGTCCAGTGGACTGAACATGCACTTGTTGTTCACACACATCAAATGTGCTCCTGGAGAATCTCATGGCTTAATTTAATCTGAAAGGGGTCTAGCTTACAGAGTCTAAGCATGCAACACCAGACGCAGTAAGTGGGGACAACTGGACAATCTGTTTCAAAAGCACATTCCTTAACTAAAACACTAATGTTGGCAAGGCAAAAGACTGCTTGAAATAGATTAAATTTACACTAGAATAAAAGGTTTCCCTGTGTGATGTGCAGGAACAAAGAAGCTGCAGGTTCACCATAAATTGCAGAATTGCAGATGACAAAGAAGCCCAGCAAATAAGTATGCAATTTTGTTTTTCTTTCTGCATCCCTCTGCTTCTTCTCTGGTACACCACAAAGGAAGCTGGGGTGCTTAGCTCTGCATTCTGTATGCAGAAGAAAGAAGACAGGCATCTAGAAACTAGATATTGCAATAAAACCCTACAGGATCTAATAATAAGCATTTTTATTTTAAATTAACTGTTAGTCGGCTCATAATTTAAACAGGGGAGAGACACATTTTGCCTTCAGTAGAATGCACACTGGAGCAAAATTTTTTCTATAAATATTTAAATAAATGACATTCATTAAATTAGTTTTCCTCTCAGTCTTTCTATTTATTTCTATTTGCTATCAGAAGTTGCATTATGGTTTCAGCTCATTTCTTCCCCGGAGGCCATAGCCACCATAATATTGTTTGATGTAAATAGACTGTGGTGACTGAATTTTTTTACTCCAGTAAGCATATTGCTTGGAACATGCTGCTCACTCCCATGGTCCAAAAAACTGTGAAGGCATGACTCATAACTAACAACTGTCACTGATCTCATCTCCCTTACTCAAACTCCACAGTTTATGTACAGTTCTGTGTGTGAATGTGTCTCCAGTCTTGCTGCAGTGAGCCTTAGGAGCAAAGAAGGGAGTTTCTTTCCTTTCTTTTTGTGGACTGGTGCTCATCTCACTAGTTTAATGTTCATTTACAGGAACATAATGGAAGTTTTAAGTTCAGTTTATCCCACAGCAACTGCATGTGGTATTTTCAGAACTACTTTCTAAGCACTTTTAGGATAGATGGCCAGGTGAACTTGCACCAGCCTAGACTTTAAGGAGCTATTTATATTGTGCATTACCCACTCAGAGCCGCTTGTCTGTGCATAAAGATCTCTGCATGTGACACACTTCCTTCCTGGATGTAAACAGACGGCTGTTGTGGTCTTCCCCTGCTAAAATCAGCCACAGAGATTTTTACGCGGCAATACTGCTCCTCTGTTGGTGTTTATTTCAGCATTTCCCCCGCTGCCTGCTCCCATGGCTTTTGCACATGTGCGGCGCTGCTCGGGGTCACCGCGGTGGAAGCCAGGGCACTGTGCCAGCGCCAGCACTAACGCTGACACAAGTGCAAGTGCACTCTTCTGCCTCAGGGATGAGCATACCAGAGCTCATCAGCTCCCTTGCCATGGGTTTCTGCCTTGTGCTCCCCCCTGGAGCCACCCAGAGCGCCTCAGGAAAGGAGATCATGCAGGGGGCTGCATGATACCCAATACAGAGGCTGGAATTTTTGAGAGAAGCAGTAAAGAGACTGGCCAAGAAAGACTATAACTGGGCTAATAACCCTAATAACCCAAAGGTACAAAGATGACTTGGGAACCTGAAGGGGAGATTACTTATGGTTGAGCCCACATTAAATACTGGGCTGGATTTATTGACATGAGTCACACACACTAATCCTCACCTCAAGGCTTTCATTTGGCAGAGCTCTTACTTTTCTGTCTCCACTGTCATCCTTCAGTTAAGCAGTTATTTTGTATCAAGAGTTCAGTACAATCTTTACCAAAAACTTCCCTTATCTAAGAGAACGTGAACAGGTTCTCTTAGAATAAGACAATTAGCCAGTGCTCTTTGTACCACATTGTTCACCATGCTAGCAGGGTCAGCCAGTAGGAGAAATAAATGAAAATTCATGCATTATTTAGGCAAGCTGCATTAATATTACTAAATCCACCACAGGACTAACTAGGCTTTGATAGAAAGTACCAGTTTTTACCAATGGAGTCTGCAGTTTTGTACAGAAGATAAGTTATAAAAATATAGTTTCAACAAGCTATTCGACACAAGCAATCTCATGACAAAGTCAAAGACATTAATCATGCAATGACATTTGTCATTTCATAGAATCATAGAACATTTTGAGTTGGAGGTGAGCTTTAAAGGTCTTCTAGTCCCACCCTTTCTTCAACGTTCAGGGAAACCTTCAACCAGGCCAGGTTGCTCAGAGCCCCATCCAGTCTGGCCTTGAACATTTCCAGGGATGAGTCATCCACAACTTCTCTAGGCAACCCATTCCAGTGCCTCACCACTCTCATTGCCAAAAAAAAAAAAAAAAAAAACAAA